>CAEGAF010075515.1:0-17929 GCA_903067075.1 Micropoecilia bifurca
TTTTGTTGTAGAAGAGAACATAGGTGATGATGAGGTGCAGAGCGGTAAACTAACTTACTTTTCTCATGTATGGAAATATAATGCTTAGTACCGTGGAGATCTGGCTTTACGTGGACGAAGTTCAATAAATTGAAAGTGTGGAATACTTCCAAAGTGCGTGCTGCTGTTTTGGGTTAGAGTGGATAACCGCCACTGCTAACTTCTTCAATCTCTCGCCGCACCGTCACATCTGATTCAGTCCTTTTCAATCCAACTCCAGTCTTTTTGCCTTGAAAGTCCGGTTCGTTTGACGAGGAGTGAATGAAACTTTGATGCCGATCAACGTGAGTTTCGCTTCAGTTGAAGTGACCTCTGGACTCTACTGCAGAAATCATTTAAATGTGGGAAAGCCCAGACCGAGTACTGGGGGAAGATGAGAATTTAGCAGAATCATGTAGGAAGGTAAAGTTTATGTCTGCACAATCATAAAGAGACTTCATGAATAGACATGTTTATACTTTTTATATAACATGTTTAAAGTTTAGAGAAAGTATGCAAGCACCCTAAAAACAACCAAACCAACGTTTACCACAGAGAATCTGTGGAATAATGTCCACTGGACAGATGAGAATAAGACAGAATGATGTGGGCATCAGAGGAGAGGAAATGTTTAGGGCCAACCAGCATTGTCCAAGAAAACATCGTCATATCAACCACGGATCAAAAGGTGCTTGAGAAAAATCTGAGACCCTCTGTAGAAATGTGGAAGCCAGAACTAGATCCCACAATATCTCAATTGGCCAAAACATTTCAGTTCATACACCAGGGATTTGGTCAGAATGAAGAACAGAAATGTCCTGGACCTAGTCAAAGCCCAGATATTGATCTGAATTAGATGCTCCGCACTGTAATAGCTGCAAATGAGGAATGGGCAATCTTTCATTGGACGGATTTTAAAGATGTTTCAGAGAAGTACCAAAGGCATTTCTGCTAATGGCTAATAGATATAGCTAGTTAGCTATTAGGATGCCATAACTTTTGTTTATGTACATTTAGCTTGCAAATATTGTCTTGTTGATAAGCTACAATATTAAAGCAGTGTAATTAAATCAACAAGAATATTTATTTTGATCAAACTGAATATCTAATCGTTGTAACTGCCGTCATTACAAAGTTAAGTGGATCTTAATGAGGTGCTTCATTTGATATCCCTTATAGCCGCAAATCAAAGTTACAGCAGGAACGGTTTTTATCACATTCATTTTGCCCCTCAAGCCCTCTTCCCTTCATTCCTTCATTTCTATCTCACCCCATCCCTCTCATCAACACTTAAAAGTGTGCGCTCTTATTTTTACAAGGACATATAGAGGCGGGATGACAAACTGCCGGCAATTTCCCCGCCAGATTGTACTGCCGCATTCCTTGATAAGTGTTCGCGAAAGTGGTGACCCTCCAATATCCGGCAGTTATCAATTTAAGATCCATCATGAAAACTTCAGGGTTCTTTTGGTTATTTTTTAATATCAGGTATTGAACTTGCTTCCTTTCAACAATAAAGCTTCAACCTCTTCTTCAATATCTGCTTTGTTACCGAAAGTAAAAGAAAAGGTTACGATCGAAGGAAGGAATGGGGAGAAAAAGGGAAACTTGAAGTAGGGGTTATCTATGAGTGGTACATGATATTTTCTTCACTTTAAGACTCTTGAGCTGTCAACATGATGGATAATGTTTTAGGGCCGATTCTCCTGGGAGTGATCTGTTGTCCGTACCATCAAGTGTGGAGAGCAGAGACAGAAAGAGAAAGAAGAAACTGACAGAGGGAGCAGAAGCAGTCCTCATTACAGCCCAGCCTGCTGGGGGTTGACCAAACTGGGCCCATTTCAAGCTGAAAGTTTAAAGAATTTCCCCCTCGTCTCTTTTCAACCAAAGCCTCTCTGTACTTAAATAACAAAGACAAAGACACACATGCATGCATCTTCGGCGCACACTCCATGCCCTATCTCCGGCCTGTGGGAACTCATTATCTTCCCAGACGAGCAGTGCCACAAGTTGGTCTCCTGCCACTGTGTCGCTTTGTGACGCCGGGTTCAGATGCGTTGGTTGGGAGGAGACGGAGAGGCTGGGGCCGGTGGACGCGCAGGGTTTTGTTTTTAGTCCTCTGGGCCTAGCTGGGTGCATCTGTAGAGGGCTTATGGACCTGGGAGATTTATTAAGAAAGAAAACTCAATGCTAATCAGAACTCATACAAACCAACAGAATTGACTCTAGAAGTTAAATGAGACATTAAACTGACTAAGTCACAGAATAAGTAATATGGTTTGAGAGCAAAACATTCAAAAAAATTCCCAACCACCACATATTTGTTCCAATGTTGTCATAAGTAAAGAAAATGGGTCAAAAACTTAAATTTGGCAAAAACATTTCAAAAATGAAACTTCTCAATCTTTATCATTTTTTTGACTGAGGTCTACAAAATAATTTTAACTCTTTTGGGACAAGAACCAATGTAGTTCTAGCTGCACCCGTTTCCTTAAAGGGCCAGTATACGGTGAGGTTTTCTGATGATGACAACACACCAATAAAGGGGAAGCCATCAGTGAGATTATGAGTAGCAAAGTGGGCTTAGTGACAAATGCAAGCTACATAACAGAATGATCTGACAAAGAGTAGTATTTAAATACTGGGAAGGTGATTAATGGAGCAAGAATGAGGTGAGTTCTATTACAAAAACACAATACAGATAAATAGGGACATGAAAAATGACTGAATAGGTAAATACTGAAAGAAAAGAAGGAGTATCACTAAAAAGAATAATCCAACAGAGTATAAAACAATAACAATGTCCCACAGATGACGGCAAAAAAAAATTCTGAGGTTTTCAAAATAGACCCACCTGTGAGGAGTAAGAGGTTTTTCTAGCTTAAACTGAAAGGTCAAAGCAGATCTTGTAGACGAAAGGTGAAATCAGATGTATGTGTGAGCTACGTTTTCTTCACGGTCCTGAAACTCTAAAGATTTTCCATTGCTACTTAATAACCCGTTTTCAAAGATGAACTGCGTTTTCTTTATCTGTCCCTGTTGGTGGCACAAAGAAGACAATCATCACCTTTAAACCTTTTTTTTTTTTTCAAGCAGACAGCCTCTTCGTACCCGTATCAAACCGGCTGTCTCAGGCGCATCGACGCTGTGACCCTGGATGAGGTTAGCAGGTCATCCACTCACCGTTGCTCCCTTGATCTACGCGCAAGCTCTCAAAAATAGGTCAGTGGCGTAAACTAAATCCAATAGGATATTGCTTTTCATTGATTTTTTTTTTTAACCCACCCTGGGATAATGCACATATTTCAGAGGATGGATCGGTCTAGATCTTTGAGTATGTGTGTGCATAAACAACTGATGGCTGTAAGCACTGATGATTAGTCGTTACAGTAGGTGTTGACAAATGTTTTCATCACAGCGGTATATGGAAATATAACTCCTCTCTGACATATCGGAGACATAATACTGTATAAGACAATAACTTAGAGCGAGTATGGTATTATTACTGCACTGTGCTGGGAGAGACACACAGGAGAGTTATTTGTTAAATGCCACCACGACTGTACTGAGGTCTTAATTGGATTTCCTCTCACGGTCAAAACGCCCCCTCCAGTTTTTATGGGAGTGACCTCGAACTCTGTCACACGATCACACACACACCTGCACCCTTAGTCGGCAGAGGAGGCACGCAGGTTGGGAGTATGTAGAAGCAGCGATGCTATTCTGTTAAAAGTAGAATTTAGTAGGTATTTAGTAGAGTTGCTTAATGTGTAACTGCCATCAAGGCAACTCTAATAGATTTAATTCATTATTTTATTGTTCAGCTAAAAATGGCAATAAATATATATTAGCTTTTGATATGAAAAGCAAAGTTATAAATAAGTAATAACTTTCAGTGAATTTGTGTTGTTAATGTTCATTTATTTGGTTGAAAATATATTAAAATGTATGGGGGAACTTGTATTTTTTTCCCACATGTCCCATTTTTGCACATGGGGAAATATTAGCTGGCACTATTAAAGATGCACGTGGAGCACCGTACCTTTATGTTACAAGAAGTTTGACCAGAAGACAAAGAATGTTTTATTTTGTTCAAGAAGAATCTGTATCAAGTCATCTTTATTCCTCTTGATTTAATGCAGCCAATGAGGTAGTTTTATTTAGTTTGTTTTATGTATGTATATCCTCTATATTTTTTAGGTTTGTGTTCCCTTTCTTAGTTCTGACAGCATTTTTAGGCAATATAAGACACGTTCTCCACACAGTACAATAAATGTCTGTTGAAACCCAATTGAAATCAAGAGGAGTAACATGATGCAAAATAGACATAAAACTGTACCGTCCATATGAATAAATCAGAACTGCATTTTTACTCTGCAAATAGTTTTTTTCTTAAAAAAAACTATTTGCAAAATTTTGGGTCTCCTATTTTTTTTTTTAAATATTTTTTTTTTTTTTAACTATTTGCAAAATTTTGGGTCTCCTAAAATAGTTTTAACAATGTAGTTTCACAAAAAATCTGAATCTAGTAAAAAAAAAAAAGTAATATAACAACATCTTTTCATTCATTTCTGGACTGATGTCTTAGATATTTGCCCTGCTTCAACTTTAGTTGTCCAATATTTAGAAGCATAGAAAACACAGACTGAACGGCTCTGTTCACTTCCTCTGCAGTGTTATCAAAACAGTACAGAAACATCAACGTCATCGTTTTTGACCTAATTGACCTGGTTGAAATTCAATCAGTGAAATCACGTCAATGGGAGAAATGTCACACAGAGCAGTGAAGGGAGATGCAGGATTGTGCTGGAAGACATCGGCGGCATTAACACATCCTGAAATTGTCCTGAAAAATATGTAATTTAAGTATTTTCCTTAAATTAAAATTTCTTCCTTCCTCCCTTTTAAAACATTTTCATCGGCACACAAAAATCTGCAATAAATTCTTTCTGAACAGTTACATTTACTTCTAAATAATCAAACATATTAAAATCTGGAAAAGTCAATTTTGTCAAATGAAAAAGCTTAGCCACTCTGTACACTTTTCCATGAAGGATTTGTTATTGTGTGTAAATTGTTCACGTGGTTCTAGAGACTGAAGAAAGACTGGAATGAGGGTAGGAGCCCTGAAAGTGAAATCCTTCGTCTACTGACTTTGTTTCAGGTAAATTAGGTTCTCAGCCCCGCCGTTTCAGAAACAAACCTGTCGGCCTGTTTTCAGATGGCAGAGCTGAAACTAATCATCCTCGCCTACACATTCTGCCTTCATACTATTCTTTGGTGTTTTGCTCCTGCATGCAGGTCTTCAAACTCCCACACCAGCTCTTGCTATATTTCTCATTTTAACCTGGATTCCTCCATACAAACAGATTTTCTGGAATGTAAAACTTCCTGAAACCACAGGTGTGATAAATTGGTTTGTCTTCCTAATTAGACTTAATTAATGCTAACGAGTCTATCAGCATGAAATCGTGTGTGTCGGCAATGTTTAATTACAGACTGCGTAAATAAAGTGAAGCGTTACCATGAAGTCAGCATATTGTTGACTGTTTATATTTGGCCAACATAGATCCAACCAGTGCGTTCATTTACATATATGATAAGGAAATTGCACTGCATGGCTATTAACATGTAAATAGACTCATTCAGCACCAGGCCCATTGAGGCAACAATCGCCTCTCTCAGAAAGCAGAAGAAATAAGCTCTTTCAGCGCCGTGGTGGGAGCTTTCAGATGGTTTAAATACATTTTAATGTGGCAGGCGGCTCTCCTCAGCAATGAGGAAGTGAACAGTAGCCACTTTCACACTAATTATTTATTCCCTCGTTTTTCCCCCTTCTTTCTTTTGTTCTTGCTTTGTATGCGAAAGGCAGAATGTCACAATTAATATTCACGGCAGACTTTGCGCCAAGACCCCTGGAGAATTTTAGTGCCAGATGACGAGCAGGCTTCCAGGGGTCACCCGGCAATCCGGTCGCTCTCTGAACATGCATCGGCTCTCAGCGGCAGTGACCTCATAACTACCGCTGCCACGATCTTGACCACCAATGTCACGCCTCGTCCTCATCTGCCACCTGTGGGAATCCTTCCATGCTAACTTTTGTTCCTTTCTCTTTTTTTACTCCAGGAGGCCATTCAGCTCATTTTCATCAGATTTCCCACAGGGAATGGCCATAACGTATAGCTGTGTTTATCCCTTCCTGCTGCTTAACTTGTGCATCCATGAAGGAAAATAACAATCTGTTTTCGTGATTTGTCAACTGTTGTCCTCGTGGGAGATATAATGTACACATGGACTGTCCTTGAATTCTTTTGTGCAGCGGTGTCACAGTTGGAATGAATGGTTATAACTTTCTAGCACCAGATCATGTTCCCTTGGGGCAACCCCCCCAAAATTTTGAAGGAAGTCTCTTAGGTCTGACACATATTAGTTGATGTTTAATTGTAATAATATCCCCTTTAATCCGTTTTATATTTTAAAGAACTGAAAACATTCAGGACATCCATTTGTTCACTTGAGAAAAAGGAAGACACACAGGAAGAGAATATGAGCAGAAATGATGTGGGCAGGAAGAATCTCCAGTGGCAGTCAGTCTAGCAACAAATCCATAAAGGCCTCTGACTTAAGACTGTTCCTCTTTGCTCTCATGACCATCCTGGCAGCACCGATGATATTCCACAGAATCATCAATCTAAAACATAAAATGCAATGAGAACCTGTTTTATGTGGTCCTGGTGCTGTCCAGGTTGACCTGGACAGTGAGTTTAATCGCACATTGGCAAGAGTCTTCTGTCCAGAAGTGCTTGTGCTACATCTGTACTTTTTGCTTGTTTGTCTTGCTGACATCATCTGTTAAACACACCCACTTCATTCCCTTTTGTCCTTCAAACATGACTCCTCCTCTCTTCTTGGTGGCCCTCCGCTTCCTCCCAAACTCCCTCTGACTGAAAGGAAGCTAACTGTGACCTCTTGTTATCTTCCTCCCATTCACGCCATGCCACGTGCCGCTCCCCTCACCCCTTCCCGCTCCAATGGGCGGCAACAATAGAGAGAGTACAGCCAAGATGGCAGCCACCCATCCTCCTGTCTGGGCCTGCTCTCCCCCATGGGGCCAGTCGCGTATCGGCCCAGCCAATCTTAATGCACGTCTTCCGCGACAAATTGGCCAGTTTACTTAAGAGTCTGCTGTGGCCCATGAATATTTGATGTGGTCAGGGCTGTGGAGTGGAGGGATACAATGACGGGGGTCTTATCTTATTTAGCCAGACAGAGGGGGCCGAATCCTGGCCCGACCTAGAACACTCCGCTCCCTCTCCTGAGATCTAGAAGAGTCCAGTCCTGGAGAAGATGAAAAACATTTTCTTCCCATTTTGCGCCACACCTTTGAAGTACAAAAAGGGACGGTGTAGAAAAGGTACCAATCAGTGCCGCTGGAAGAAGTCGCTCCTTTTCCCTCTCTTCCTGTGACTGACATTTGGGGAAATCGTACAATGGGCTTTTAACACGTTTAATGGACCCGGGAGTAACACAGCATACTCCAGCATGCTCCTTGGAACCACTGAAAGAAAAATGCTAATTTCTCTCTTTGTAACAAAAAGAAAACATGCTCACAATTTCAAAGAAGCTCTGCATCGCGCCCCTTACATCTGGTGTGTCTTCTTTAGAGAAGCAAGAGCTTGATTGTAAAATCAAGAGGCATTGTTCAAGAGGAAATGTTGGCAGAAGTTTTCCCAATTACCTCTTCCTCCCCTTCTCCTCTTTGTCCCCCTGGATTTGGGGGGGGCGGGGTTTGGTGGTATGATTTTAAAAAAGTCCTCTCATATTGCCTCGGCTGTGATGGCTAGTAATACTGTAGCCTCCAAATCAATGGAGCCTGTCCTAGATTTCGCTGCGGTCTCAACTCTCGCTCTATAAAGGGATCTGGAGGGCACTCTATATTTTTATTACCTGCAGAGAGAAATGGAGAGGCCAGAACCTGGATCTTATTTCTCTCTCACTCACACACACACACACACACACACACACACACACACACACACACACACACACACACACACACACACACACACAAACAAATACACATTTATGTATTTACTGCACACCGATGCACATCAGGGCAAACTTGCATATCCTAAAAAGTGAACCTTGCAAATACTGCAAGAACGCACATATGTGAGCATGTGAACTACAGTAAACACACCAGCTGTCCACTGGCTACCTGAGACCCCTCGCGCCGCGGAAACAGGGACCCCAGCAGAGGCTGTCTCTCTTCATTAGAAGATATGCACACACACAAACTAACATACACACTCAGTCACACGATGCAAATGCCACAGTGGGTTGCGCTGACTGCTCTGCTGACTGTGCACATTGGGAAGCTGCAGCAGGAAAGGTTTCCAGAGAGAAGGGGGGATAAGAGGAAGGAAGGGGTTGCAGGAGGGCAGGGATGAATTGTGCAGCATAGCAAGAAGCGTCTCAAAAGTTTGCAAAATGTAATGAACCATTTCTTTGCTTTGCAGCCGCAGTAATGATTTGAATCTGAGTGAGGCGATAAAGATCACATTGGAAGACTTTGAACCACTTCTGAGGTGGCCAAGGTCATTCAGCAGAGATCTTCACAAGTCCAAGTCAAGTCTCAAGTCTTTAATGAGAGAAACTAAAACTGATATATACTACAGTTGAAACCAGATATTTACATACATAGAGGTTGGACATTAAAGCAGACAAAATTATTCCATCTTTCGGACAATTTTGACGAAAGGCTCTGCCATGCTCCATCCAAAGTGATGGCTCTCATTGTGATAAAATGTGACAACAATTGTGTCTTCATGAGAAGACAGGAGTTCTCCTCCTTTTTACTATTACTAACATACTATTTTAGTATGTTGTGTGATTGGTCAGAACTTTGTAGTCATGCCACTAAGACAGCAATGTTGATATTTGCTTCAACTAGTCTGCTTCTACTATCTGCTTTTTGTATTTTTTGAGGAACATTCATCAGACACTCTGAGGACTTATGTGTGATTTTTTGGAAAATGTCAAAGTTTTAGATAAAGTCTTAGATAAACCATGTAATTGTGCATCAACTTTTCGGCTTTGGGTTAAAAATTAATCATTTCTGTGTACTGAATGCCATAATCATGTCTTAATTTTTCCTCCAAAAACTTCTAGTAATTGTTGAAATGTTGGACCACCCCTCCTGACCGAGCTGGGCTAACTGAGCCAGGTATGTAGGCCACATCACTCACCTTTTCAGATCTGCCCACAAATGCTTTACGGGACGGAGATCAAGTTTCTGTGATGGCCACGCTAAAGTCTCAAGTCTCTAACAAATTGGACTGTTAAACTGACAGAAGTTTCTTCAGTCAGACGGATCCTTCCTGCCCACAGCCATCATCAGTAACTACAACAACTCTGTAGACAGGTGTGTGAGTTACAACATTTAATTTAGCTTTATGATTAATGAAATATTTTTGAATTAGCTTGAATTTAAATAGGGTACCGTCCAAGGACCTAATTTGCTTTATTTTATATCCTTAGTCAGAGTGTAGCAAGAAAAACAATGACTTCTGCAGTGGATCAGTGAGTGTGTTGGTCGATGCCTCTACACAAGTTACATTGAATCTGTCTCTTGTTCTTTACAGATACAAGCCAGATTGGCATCAGGGCACTGAAAAACTTCTGTCAGCTTGCCAGCTAATGGTGCTCACCTCCTGGAGATCCGTGGGTTAAAGGTGAACGGTGGTCATCTGTCCCATGAGTCCCTGCTTCCCATCTAAGAGATCGGATCCAAGCCAGTGATACATCCAGCCAGCCTTCGTCAGCAGCTAATTAAATCTACTGCAATTCATTTCACCTTAATGTGCTTTTAATTGAATTGCAGGGTCAGTCATGGGGAGGGTTCAGGAAGGGGTGAGCAGGACAGAGAGGAGTGGACGTGAGGTGAGGTACCCAATATACACACACCGCCTGGCAAGAGTGTGAGCAAGGTAACCCTCTGATTCACTCAGAGCATGAGGAGAAAGACAAAAACACGCAAGAAGCGGATGAAGCTTTCATAATGATGTGATTGTTTTCTGGAGTCAGCAGGATTCGGGCCCTGAGAGAAACTCTGCACATCTGTAACCAATGCGAATGGGGTAGGGGGGACCGATAAGACTTTGATGTGCTGATAAGGAAGTTGCAATGCCTAGGTATGGTTGGTGCGTTCGGGAGTAAAATAAGTGCAGGGAAGAAAGACTCTCTGTGATAGCCAGAGAGAAAAGGAAAGATGAGAAGAGCGAGAGAAGTGATGAGAATACGGCTAAGGTGGAGGAGGAAGGGGAGCGAAGGTTTGGTGCAGGACTGAGGAAACATGTGAGTTGTTTACTGTCTGAAGAGGAAGTCCTGGGGGTTTGAAAGAAAAGCAGGAGATGATGCCTGGAACTTTTCATAGTCTTACATCCATACTCAGAATTGAAAGTAAGAGCAGGAAAGATGCTTCTCACCGTGACCTGTTTAACTTTTTTGGAAAGACGGGGCCCTACATTTGACATCTACCTTGGTATTCAACTCACTCAGTCAGCAAGATTAAATAGACGGATTTCAGAAAAGGAGGTCAATGTTTAATTTTTAGTTGAATTGATACATAAATTACAGCCGGATCGATGGACTTTTAATCTGCGGCCGGTCTTGACTGGCAGCCAAGTCTTGCTCTCCGCCTACCATTTGCAGCCTGATTACCAATGAAACTTGTGTCCAACAGGGTTGATCATTCACCTGTGCTCACTTAAAAGTACATTTAGCACAAAGAAGTACAAATATGCACAACCCTGAAAGTTGTGAAATGTCTCTTGAGACTGTGGGGTGTACCTTACAATGCAAATGCCCCTAAAATTATTCATAGGGTGAGACAAATGACTGGTAATTTTATGACAGATGCACAAATTTCTGTGAAGAGAAGCTCCTTCATATAATCATTTTTGAGTCAGTGAGTAAAAACACACACCCACTGACAGAATCACAACTGGGAAAGACTTGTCCAAGTGTTTGGAGTCTGGCAGTGATCACCAATCCTCTTGATCCTCTTCCAGGAAATTTCCTTGTGGTTCGTCTTTCTGTCTCAATAGGGTGTGACTACTTGATGCTAGCTGTGGTAATTGCAGATCCCAAACATCTGATTCCCTGGTAGGTGTACCTACCCTGGTCTTCTAACTAGTAGCTAAAGTTGATTTGGTGAGCTGCTCTGAGGCTTTCCCTGAGGCTTACCTGGGTGATACTTGGCCCACGTTCCTTTGGTACACCTGTTAACCAGAAACTCTCCAACATTTGTACTCATCTTTTTCAGGCTAACCTTTCTTAGTTATCTTCACCTCAGTCGACCCACTTTTATTGTCTTTAATACCTTTTTTTTGTACAAGGTACTTTTTCATTGTGGTAGGGGTCAACAGGTAAAACAACAGACAGGAAAGTTGTTTGGCTTTGATAGGAAAGTTTAATTACGCAAGTAAATTACTTACAGTTTAAGCTTAATTGCTTAAACTGTAAGCAATTAAGTTTTCAGTTTAATTGCAGTGTATTTACAGAGAACCTGTAAGTTATTTCCATATCATCTACTGTGTAGTTACAGGTTATTTTAAGGTGAACTAATCAGATATTATTAGTTGAACTTATGGGGTCCTTATACAACTTTTGGATCATTTTCCTGGGAAATAAAGGATGGCAAGAAGTAAGTTTAGTTTACTTACCCAGAAACTGACAGGATACTTTCCAAAACATTCAGCTTACTTATCTGGACCCTACATGTTAGTTCCCTAAATGCTTAGAAGTCATTTACGTCTTAATTCTAAAACATTTGTGTAGATTACCTGGAACTTATAAGCTACACACTTGGCATTTACATGTTACATTGACAGGACTAACATGTACATTGGATGTTTTGACATGCCCAGCAGAATAAGCTGTAAAAAATTCAGACTGTAGATACATGAGCGAGCTAGCTTGCAAAACATTGAGAAAGTTTCTGTCAGTGAAAGCTATTCATGATCGGGTCAGAAATAAACCTCCATGGAAAGAAAACAATATTTATGGCTTATGAACCCCGCTTACTCACATTTTCCTTACACACTGTTGTGCATACCTGTTATACCTGCAATACTTTTTATAGAAAACTAAAGTATCACAATGACAAGATTAGCTCATAATCTAATACAGAGAATTTGCTATGTTTTGTCTTTGTGTACCCAATGAAACAAAGATACATGGTGTTCTTAGAGAACTGCTTTACAAATACTGGGAGACTGAGATTTAATCTGCAGCTTAATATTTTCAGAATTCACAGCCACTCTTCATTTTCATTTTTCCCAATAACAACTATGAATTACATATTTCTTCTCCCTGTCAAAACAAAACCTTAAGAAAGGAAAATTTAGGTGGGGACGTGCATTGATTTCTTCCTTCACAGTTCCGGCAGAACAGCGCTACTTTCAATACAAATGAAATGAGCACGACTTTATGGAGCCACACAGCCATGTTTGGATTAAAGGGGGGTCATCATCCATCAAGTGATGAATTGCATTTCCTAGTGTGGTAACTGCTTTAGTGCCTTAATGCACTTTTGAAAACAATGGGGAACTTTGACCTTTGCAAACAGGCAGCAGGAGAAGCTGCTCTAAAATTAGGTTAGAGGTATTTTTTAAAACAGAACTGAAAAGATTATGAAATCTTTAAGAATATTTGTTATTATTGTTTTCAAACAATCTTATTTATGTCGGTTTTACATGTCGGTTTTACATTAAAATGTTTGTATATGATAATTATCTTGCTTGAGGGTAATCTTACATGTTACTAATTATTTATAAAAAAATATGTAATAATTTGCTGTTACATCAGTCTCAAAACTGACAAATAACCCAAGTTAATAGGATGCTCTGTATTCATATTAGACTCTATCTTGTCAAGAAAATGTTTGAACTGAGAATGCACTGCCATACGCCACTGTGGTCAAGCCAGAATATTCAAAGTTCATGTTTGATTCACTCTTAAGTTGCTTTAGAGCAGATATCAGAGCAGATATCAAAGCTTATCACTTCGAATTTATTCATTTGTAAGAGAAAATGATTTATATGGAAAAAGTCAATATATTGTTTGTATAAAATCTTTGACAGCTGCTCGAAAGCAGCTTAAGAGTGAATCGAAAATGAACCGGAAGTGTTTTGACTGGACCACAGTGGCAGATTTTGCCGTAGATCCATCACTAAACATCTGTATAGTCGTTAAAGCGGCACATTTGTTTTCAGCATTGGACATGTTGAGAGGAAAAGAAAAGAATCGACTAAAAAAAGACTTGAGTGACGACTGAAGTTATTATCTTGACAGGAGTGGAGTTTATATAAAGGACCTTAAGACCTAGTTTTTATTTTAACTTCCACTTATCGCCACACAAATTGCATATTAGATAAATATTTAGCTAGCAACCTAATTATTTAGTTATGTATTAAACTGATAAATAGATAACAGTTCACTAACTAATGACTTGTTTCCACTGAGTGGTACAGTATGGTGGTGCAGTTCAGTTCAGCAAGTAATTTTTCTGTTTCCCTTATAAAAGCCCACACAACCGATCCGTACCACATCATTCCTGACCGTCCTTCAGTTCAGATCCATTTGACTATGGTATGGTACGATTAGGGGGGATCAACTGGCATCATCCAACTCAGTCCATTGATTAGGGCACAAAAGAGCATGAGATATACAAGTGTGCTACATTAGTTGTTTGGATTTTGACCCGCCTGCCCAGTGAGAGTCCAACTTGCGGCAGAAAAGCTGTCCAGAACACGGTGGACCATAAAATAGTGTACTATACCTCTCCATAGAAACAAGGCAGTGTGACACAACCTCTACTCAGCTTTGCTGCACAGTTGCAACCTTCTTGCTCCTGAAAGCTAGCTGACACAAACATGTTGACACCCAGGTCACCTCGGTTTAAGACTTTGCTACAGAAGCATATCCTAACCAGATGATGTCAAAATCAATATGGCAATGTCATCAGCGCTGCTTCTGGAGTAATAAGGCTTCCTCACCACTCTCTAGAGCCAGGCACACACTTAAGTACTGTCTTATTGTCCCCCTCCCGCTTCTTTGTCGTATCATCAAGCCCATCAGCAGGCTTAACCGGGCAGGGATCAATACATCGCAAAGGGTCATGGTGAACAGGGCGAGGCTCGTGATGCTCGTACTAATGCCGCTGCCTGCTCACTCTGCTACACTCATCACTGTCAAACCAACTGTCCCATGACTGTCCTTATCATTGCCGTCTTTGCCCCGGTCTAAGCTACTGACTGTCTCAGCGGCTGACCAACAGTTTAAATGATAACAAAGCAAAGGTCAATCCCTCTTGATACTGCCAGACCTTGCAGTAAGGGAAACGTTACTCCTGACATCCAGATGGGATCTTGTCAGATTAGAGCTGGTCTCGCCTTGCATCGTCCATTAGACCTCCTGGCTTAAAGGAGGGTCCCCCCTCCCAACCCAGGTCTCTTCCATCCTAACCCCTCATTACAGCCAGTTTATCATGCCAAGAAGAAAGTGGCAAAAACAAATTAGTCCACGGAAGGGGAAAATAGCCCGGCATATCGATTCCCCCTTTTCATGCCAGAGTGGAGCACAGAAAATATTGGGCTATAAAAGGGAAACAAGGATATAAAGCCATTACGGTCCGCACTTAATTGATCCTACTTCCCATAACAAATTAATTGAGCGGAAAATGGCAGATGGCTTTGATGAATGTCATAAAAAAGGCTTGTCAGCAGGCCCGGTGTGTGCGACCTCTCACTGTATGGCATGAAGGAGCTACTCTGGAACAGGCTTCTGGGAGTGCAGCGTGTGTTTCTCTGAGTACTTACATCCCAGTGATCCGGATGTTAATCACATTGACTTATTGACATCATTGCTAATTGTCTGCTGCTACTCCATGGACCTTTTTTTCCCCCTGCTTTCCTTAATGTCCGATTTCATTCCATAACTGCAGTTGCTGTTCAGGTGTTTGTTTGCTAGCATAGGAGTGTGTCTGTATGTGTGTTTGCTTCAGTGTGTGTTTATACTGACAAGCTGATGTCCCAGAAGCAGAACAAATGCTAATTTAATCAATTGGCTATAAATCCTACTGGCCGCTGACTCATGCGTCTGCTGCCCTGGGGACTCCGACAAAAACACCCTACCAGAGCATTTTGCTTGGGGTACACACACTCTGATGCCAACACACACACACATCCAAGCATCCATCTTCCATTCTCATCTTTCTGTTTGCATCCCTGCAGCACGAGGAAGAGGAGCCACAGAGTAGAAGCTGATATGCATATGTTGACATACTGAAATAATTGCTATTTTCTTTTGGCCACCCAGTTTAAGTTTCTCAGCTGTCCTCAGGAACTTGAAAAATGTACAGAGCCAGACTACTACTATTTTAGTTAAAAAGTGTGGAAAAAAATTCAAAGATGTTGATCAAGGCTTTCTGAAAACAAACAAAAAAATAAACTGTATTGGTCTGTCTAAAATGAGTTTTTTTCAGATCATTGTCTTGTTGGAACACCCAACTACATTCAAACTATAACTGTCTAGTTGATGACTGGAGATGAAAATGCAAAATTTGTTCTTTGATTTGACAGCCTCACTGATCTTGGTACAATCCTGGTGTGAAGGACAGTGGCGCTGGTGTTTTAGCAGTTTCAGTTTAAGTGGTTTCTGGGTTTTTGTAAACAATCAAAACAAATTTGATTGTCTGGGACATTTTGGATTAACTGATGTTGCAGTATATCCAATGGATGTTCCATTGTCTTCCATTCAAGTGGCCTTATCAAAAAACAAAAAAATATAAATGTGTTCTCTCACCAAGAACATTGCTGGGAGCTTCAGGTAGAATTATGCCAGAAGCTACATAAAGTGTGTGGGTCGAACACAACTTCCAGAGGGACTCTTAACCAAGTATTAGAAATAGGATGTAAATATTTGACTCTGTATGCTTGTTGCTTACCATGAGTGTGTGCAAAGATCCAGATTATATGTCCTGGTTAGCATCCCAAGAACCAATTTGTACAGTGGAATTATTTATTGAGAGCATATTCCCATATAAGTTTGGCCTCTGCTCTTTACATATTTCTGACACACCTGCAATTTCATAAGATCCACTTTTGTTAAACTTACTGATATGGCGTCTCCAGTGGGAGTCGACTTGGGGGGCCACTTTGGGGCGGCGGAGTGACAGCAAAATAAAAAACGGAGATGCAGAAAAGTGACAGAAAGTAACACAGAAACAGAGGTGACAAAAGAGAGGAGGAGGAAGCTGCCTGCTGCCAGCAGCGCTGCTGGATGATGCCCACAGGCTCTGTTCAGAATTCTGCGGGGCCTCTGCGGCCCCTGTGCTCCCCATCAATCTCCGCCTGCTCTGGCAGCCGCCAACGGCTGCATCTTAATCTGCCGGGGCTCAACGTGAGGACGGACAGGTCGCCTGGGCCGCGCAGTAAATAACCTGTCTGTCCTCTTTGGTTCCTCTGTGCAAACACGTTCACAGAATATTTCTCTACAAATATTCCTCAGTTTCTGAATTTGAAAACATCTGAGAGTCTAGAGGATTTCTGTTTATTTTTTGGCAGTGTTTTTTTTTCTTCAAATCTTACATTTCGAACTGAGGGAATGTATGAATGTGTTTCAGTAATGCAAAAACATTGTACTTTGTATAAATCTATATGTCTGCATCAAACGCTGAGATTGGTGCCATAAATTCGTCTGATGACAAACTATTCTGAAAGTAGTTCCATCCATCCATTCATGGTTCTATTACTCTCCCTACACAGAGACTCAGAAGGGTCTCTGGCCACCATATCAAACCGTCCTACTTCTCAGGTTGCTTCAACAAGGTTCACAAGGTTAATTGACCCACATGGTGACATGATATTATTGACATCTTGATGTGCAAATGAGTGATGGAAAACCAATGTTGGCCCAAGACGCCTCTGGCAAGACGAATGACAAATTGTCATGGGACAAATCAGCAGCCTGAGGTTTGGAGAAATGCCACAACTGTAGTGCTCCTCAAACTATTTGGATTATGAAATACTTGTGATAATATCCCTAACATTTTTAGGGATCCTGATTCATAAAATGACTCCTATATATAAACTGATTGTAGATAAATGTATCAGTGTGTGTGATGAAAGCCAGTCTTGACCCAGATATCCATCATTTGGAATCACGCTCACAAATAGAAGTACATGTGTGTCATTTCCTGTTCGGTGGTAATCTTACTCTTTGCAACGATGTGACTTTGAATGCACCTTTCCCATCTGTCAGTTTTCATGTGTACCTTTCTGTTCCTTTGTCACACGCAAGCGTGTACACACACTCGCACAAAGCGGCCATCGCTGTGCGTACCGGCAATGGTGGCAGACGTGGAGATCTGACACAAAAGATGCTCTATCACAGCGACATGGTGGAGGCAAGGTGAGACGGCCCGCGGATTAGAGGGCGGCTATCTCTGGTGCCCAGGGCCTTCTGGAAAATCCGGGAGGCGGCCCGGCACGAGTCGCTGAGCTCTGAAGCCGCTCCGCCCACAACCTTTAGCGCCGGCCCCCAGAGAGGATCAAACCAACCTGCAGCCCCGCTGTGCTAACACCCCTCATCCCACTTCTGTTCCCCACCATCATGGGTCAAAGGTCACAGAATCCTCCCCACCCGCCAACCGCTCTTGCTCCACTTGCTTCGGGGCAGAGCACATTGTCTTCCCACTAGGATGCTGGTTTCCATGGCAACCTTTGAACTCTGTAGCAGGAGTCGGGGTGGGATAACAGCAGCATTTGATGGGTAAAAGGGCTCTAGATGTGTGAATTGGCAGCTTCTCATTATATATATATATATATATATATATATATATATATAT
>CAEGAF010075550.1:0-80009 GCA_903067075.1 Micropoecilia bifurca
TCCATCCATCCATCCATCCATCCATCCATCCATCCATCCATCCATCCATCCATCCATCCATCCATCCATCCATCCATTTTCTTACACCTTGTCCCCAATGGGGTTAGAAGAGGTGCTGGTGCCTAACTGCAGCGAGACATTTCAGGCAAGAGACGGGGTACTGCCTGGTCAGGTCGCCAGTCCATCGCAGATCAAGATTTTTTTGTAGAAGTTAAATGTTCATGTTACTACTACTGAAAACAACACTTTTTTGCCTCAGTGAATACTTTACCTTTGTTCCTCCACATCTGGGAAGAAATGTTACTATGAGCAGCATAGTAGGAGACTGTGATGGGCAGCGAATGGCGGACGTCTGGAGAAGCCTGGGATGATGCAGTGAACTCCATGGTGTCTCTCACCACCCAGAAAGGCTCGGTGGGCAGCTGATGCTCATAGTAGACTGCTCCAGACTCCAACTGGGCATCAAGAGAAAAACATAATAGCTAGTGTTGAGTTGCATGTATTAATAGTCAACACTCTTTTTTTTATTGAAGGTTTTGTTAGCTCTAGTTTCCTGTATTTTATAGTGAATTGACACTAAAGTGGGTAACAAGAGAAGGGCGAAGTCACCGGGCCGGGAATCGAACCTGTGATGGCTGCGTTGAGGACTATGACCTCCATATGTAGAATGTGCTTAACCTCTGTGCCACCACAGTAGCCCATCAACACTTTTGTCATCCTTTTATTATTTATTTTGTATTGTGTTGCTGCCTAAAAGACAGACTGCTCCCTTTTTTTATTTTTTGAGGTATTGATTGCATTTTCTGCAGCATCACAGCACAGAAAACTATTTGGTTGTGAAATTTTAACTTTTTGTTGTCAAACCTGCTTCTAATTGAAAACAATCGACTGAGGCAGTCAGTTCTCATGTAAAATCAGATCTGCAAAGAATGAGAACCTGATGCCATCATCACAATGTCAGGCTAAATCATGCCCCCTGCTGGCCAAGATGAGGAACCGTCTTTGTCCACATACTGAAAGCTTTGGCACTTCATAATCAACACAGTTCAGTGAGTTAATACATATCCAAAAGACAAACCTTCATTAAATCAATATATATTTATCAATTAACTGCAGGATGAAACAGGATTATTAGTATTCTTAAAACGATAAACACACATGTTTTGTCACTATCAGCCATTTACAGGTGCATAATTTAAAAGGAGATGGATTACGAGGATTTTAATAAAGAGGGGATAGAATGTTGTTTGGGAGAGGATATTTTTGATCATCTCAGCTAACAAATATGTGCCCATTATTTGAATTAGAAGTATTAGTTTGCTGCGCCTGCATTTTATGCATCACTGTAGAATTATATTTCATAGCACTGGGAAACTCACAAAACCTTTCAAGCTTCTATTGCATTAAACACACAAACGTTGTTCTTTTCCTGCTAGCTAAAATTTTTAAGTAGTTAAGTGAAGACAACCTTTTCTCTTCCTCTGCTAAGAATATTTCAGTCCAGATCTTGAATGAAATATCTCTTTAAACCCTGGAAAAATGTGTGAAGGAGTAATAATTCTTTGGCATTGGTAATGATAATATGCTACAAAAAGGTCTGACAAAACCCTGCTAAGTGCTGAGTCACTGCTAAGTGAAACTTTTAGATATATCAGTTGAATTACTAATATATCTTTAAGTAGTTTTAAAATTGCTCCAGATAGAGATCACCTGTTACTGACACGTAATCCTTCTGCACTGACCATTATTTTATTATTGACAAAGTTTACCTTCGACCAAACGCCCCCCTAAGGCATCCCAGCGCCCCCCCTTTTGTAGAAATGTCCGCCAGCGCCCCCTGCGGTCCTCTGAACGCCCCCTGGGGGGCGGTACCGCCCACGTTGAGAACGTCTAATCTAAGAGATTTTATAGAATGAACAATAAAATTTCTGAGGAAAAAATGCAGAAATTTTGATATTTGTCTCAGAAATTTTTCAGGACTTTTTGTGAATTAACTTTTGAAACTCAGAAAATCCTAAGTTTTTTTTCCCCCAAGACAAATTCTAAACTTTATCTCAAAATTAACTTTTCAAGGTCAGAAATGTCCATGTATTTTTTCAAGACTTCTGAGTTTCTTGGCATACATTTACTCTTTTTATCTATCTACAATGGCCCTAATACGTCATTGTATGTCTCTTCTTTAATTCCTCTTTAATCTCTTTTAAGAAACGATCTAAACATCACTCAAAGTTACCTGTGACTGTGAGAACAAGCTAGTTTCAACAAACTGGTTCCGCTCGTTGGCCAGGATAAGCCTCCCCAAACGAGGCGCGCGGACGAGCAGGAAGCTCGCTTCATTTCCGTCCTCGCTGGTTCCAACTTTGAGGTTGGCGGTCTTGATGACCTGTCGTGTTCCTGAAAATACAAAGAAAACGTCTCGGAGTGGAAAGTAGTCTCTTGAGCCCCACAGCCTTTGTTTAAAAGAGGTTACTTTAAAAGTAGCACCTAGCTAAGGAAATGATGCAGATAATAGCTAAAAGCAGCTCCTTGAAACTTGAATCTGTCCTTAATTTAGAGCAAATTAAAGTGCATGACGCTGCAATTACCACTTATGTCCATTAGGTGGTGCTGTTTGACGAGATTTACTCCCAACACATGCGGTGTCTGATGTCCGTGTCTGGCAGGACAGTATTTCTAAAAATATGTATTCATAGCTCTTTCCAGAACTTTTTCACATCATATCATATTTTAGTCACAACATTAAATATCAAGAAGCAAGAACACAGAGTAGCACATATATAAAAGTTTGAATAAACTCAATGTTTACATCGTGTTTGTGCAACTTTAAAGCTGCATAGCTTTTATTGTCTCTAATTGTGAATAGTCTTCCCTTTAATGCTTAAAGAGACATGAACCTTTTGTACTTTTTTTTAATTAAGCAGTTCTGGGACATGTTCCTCTGGACTGGTGTCTTTTTTTCTTTTTTCTTTTTTAAGAAAGCCGTGAGAAGCAGAATATAAGGTTTGCCCCTCTACTCTACTTCGTCATAGACTAACACACCAATTCTCAGTAAAATGCATAATGTATTATGTGAGAAAATGTGGAAAAAAATGCAGGGGATGCGAATAGTTTTGCAAAGCACCTTGAAAGGAGCTTTACAACTTCACTGACAGGCACCTCTTTGGCCACCCCACCAAATTATCACTCTCACTAACCGAGGTAGCGTTCACTCATTCAGCAAATCACTCCTACTCATCCTCATCTCTTCCTCCTACTTCCCTTTCATTCAGCCGTCACCCAAAATGTTCTGAATTCTCTGCGTCATGCCCGCCTGCTCAGTCACGAAACCAAACCTTCGTCACCTTGTCACTGAAATCTGGAAGCCTCCTGCTGTCCTTACCTGGGAACACCACAAGTTCCTCCCCCGTTTCCAAGGTGATGGTGTGAGGCCTGGCCTTGATGACAAATCGATTGAGAGGAGACGTGTGCTCTCCATCTGTCACTGTGAAGCTGAACTCACTGGATTCTTCGCCTGCAGGAGGAGAGAGAAGTTTGGCTTTTTTCCCTCTCTTTTAAACGTTACATTTGCTACGTCATAAAAGCAAGATGTAATTAAAAGTTTGCTAAAGCTCGGTAACCTCGACAAGCAAATAATATTTTTTATATATATATCACAATAAAGCGTGGAAAAGTGATGATCAAGGGTTCACAGTGCGATCTCAGTGTATGCTAAAAGATGCATCGATCTGTCCCAGGGACTTTGTGAGAGGCACAGGTCTGCATGCATTCAAGTAAATTAAAGAGAGAATTGGGAGCACATGAAGTTCATTTAATAAAGGAAACTAGCCCCTAACCCTTGTGGGTGAAGATGATCTCCCCTCTGTTTATGTCAGCCTGGGAGAAATTCTGAATGCTCTCCCCCGGCTCCTGTTTTAATGCCATCACCCCGTTGGTTGGCATTTCTATGTGGTAAACCAGCTCCTCCACGGGGGTATCGGCGTCCTCTGTGCTCAGCACACTGGCGGTGATGGCGACTTGCTCGCCGGGAAGAACCTGGGAAATATCAAAGACAAGCTTAGTCACGCAGAGATAAATGAGACACCACAGACAATCACTCAGGAGATCTGTGTACCTAGGCAGAAAGGTGATAGACAGGAGACGGTGAGGCTGCAAATCAGACCGTCAAACTAATATTAATGTAAAAATTCGATTTAAAAACTCGGTCCATGTTATGTGGTGGGATGCTACCCCTAGCAAAATCACAACATATTCTTTATTCTCGAAATATTCTCATAATATTAGGACCGCATTCTGGTAATATTACAACTTTACTCTTGACTTTATTCTTGAAATACTCTGGCTTTATTCTCATTGTTGTGAAATTATTCTTACATTGTTTCAACTTTATTCTCATACAACTTTATATTTGTAATTTTATGACGGTTTTTAAATTTTTTTCCGTTTTCTTAGGGTGGCCTTAATACAGTTGTACTTTTGCTAGGTGACGCAAAAGAAGAAATTCCCCAATGCTCCATTGGAATGTGATCTCTGATCCTGATACAAATAATTAATCCTTGTCAAAAGGCTTTTCAAATTTGCCTTTGAACTTAATAATCGTCAATCATTAAAATCGTGTTTGGTGGGGCAAGGTTTTACATGAACCAAACATTGGAAATCAGCCCAGAATCTCTCATTTTTTGAATATTTACAAGGAGAAAAAAAAGCAACGGCAACAACTTTAAATACACAAACAAGAATGCAGCTCAGTCTGTAGCCACCTCTACAGAAACAATTAAAAAGGTTAATTATGTTTCCACTGCAGAGCCCAGACGCTCCTGTTATCAGAAGACGGAGCAGTGTTGCAGGCTGAATGATTCTCCCAGGGTGGAGTGTCTCTAATGGACTTCTAATGGTTGGCTGGCTGAAAGGAGCATTAATTGAAAGAAATGGGCCAGATCCCGCGAAAGGCATTCTTAAATAGACGGGATCAGTTGGGAGAGCGAGCTGAGGTTGCCCCGCAATAAGAGTTTTCTATCGATCTGTGGAGTCTCCTCTTCTGCCGTCAGACTCTGGATAAGGAGTAGGAACCCTCTGGCAATAAGCAGAGAAGATACCTCAGACTTGGATATCGCTTTATCAGTGCTGCTCATCGAGACTCAGCTGTACAACACCAATAAACCATTGTAACGAGTCGTCCAATATGTTCATTTATCTCTTTTTAATGAGCGGATGTGCTGTAGTGTACCTTTTAACGCTTAGGAACAGAAAATTACACAGAGACAGGGTTGGGTTGAACAAAAGAAAGTCAAACCATGTATTTATCCAAAGTTCTATTTAGAAAATCGCAATACATGCTCTGATGTTGGTTTGTCAGATTAAAAGTTGAAGATAAAAACCTTTAAGCAGGGATTAAAAAGACTTTTAATTAAACCCACATTTCTGTTTTTTTGGGGAGTCTAATATAGTTTTCTAATCTTCCCATCAGTTGAGTATCTTTTTTTCATGAGCTGGAAGAGGAAATATTATCATGTAAATAAAGTCTTGAAAACAGTGTGTAATCTATATAATATTGCTCCCTCAGTGAGGCGAGTTACTGAAATAATAGACTTTTAAATATAAATGTAACTTTCTTTTATATATACAGTGATAAGTTTTTAATATAGTTGTAATGTACCCAGGTTTTCAATAAAGTAAATGAAGTAAAATAAGCGAGAGTGCTTACATTACCATTCTTTGGATCTGAGTACTTCAAGGATTAGGTTGTTTTTAAATTCACTTCAGCCATAGTTTATTTCAACCAAGTGCAAACTTCACTTTCAAGTTCATTCATAGAAACTGTAAAAATTGTGAGTTGGCCGTTAAGCTAGTTCCTTTATATTTACTGCTGTTTGAGTGGAAGGTTAATATTAGCATGCTAACTAGCTAGCTAAATGTCAACGATGTGTTCCATCTGTTTTGCTATTAGAATTTCTAGAACTTTCTGGTCCAAAAAAGCTAACAAAAAGTAACAGTAAATTCAAAAGTTTTGCTTTAAGTGTCTTAGCAAACTTTGACCTCTAAATACAATATTGCTAAAACTATTTATTTTGTCCACCATTAAATCAATCCCACATTAAATCAATCCCACCGACAACCGACAAGTCTTGTACAATAAAGTACAAGACTTTATTGTACTGAAAGTCTTGTTTCAATGTTTGGATAGATAAGAAGATAAATACATTAGATTGTTATTGACTTTTTACATTGTTGCTAGCTCATATGGCTAACATTACTTAATTTTGACACTGAGAATGAGCAAATGCTAATAAATTTCCTGACTTGGCATTTTTATCACAGTGAATACTAAGAGAAGAAGCTAACTAATTCTTTCTAGGATATTGAATGCTTGCTTCTACGGAAGCATTTAACTGCCAAAGGTAGGAAATAAATTCAGGAGCAGTATCTCATTAAAACAAGAAAGTTTCTCATTATAACAAGATAGCTTGTTGGGATTTAGATCTCATTGAAAACAAAATATGTTCTCATTTAAAAGAGAAAAGTCGTAACAGTAAAACAGCCACACTTCGTGGGATGTTTGATTGTTGTCTAGAAGAAACAAAGTAAAAAAAAAGCCTGAGAGAGAGACTGAAGGACTTTGTTGTTATAACAAAATGCTTCTGTAATGTCAAAGGTTTTACAACAATATGTATTTTTTGCAGAGCCATCTACTAATACACCTGTACTAAAGATGTGCAGAAGTCTGAAAAATATGTTTTTTATCGACTCTAGTAAGATTTAATCAAGTCCTCATCCATCCTCGGTTGACCCAGCAGTAATGGTTTTAAGCTCAAAGTTTTGCTTTGACAGTATATAAAGATTAGTTTAGGCAATTAGTATTTTTTGTTGTTGCATATCTATCTTTCCTTAATGGCACATTCTTTAGCATTTCTGATTTTGAAAATTTTACTTGTGTCCCATAAGACAAAGTCATGGAATATTAATTGAAAGCTTCCAGATGCTCTGATCAACTTTCAAAATAAATTTAGATGTTAAGAAACGTCTCGGTTTCATTAAATTATAATTATGAGCTTCAACAAATACAAATCTTACCAAGTACTTTCGGTCAATGTTTTTGTGCAAGTACCTCAGAAACTTTTAAGCAAGGTACAGGAGCTTGTTTTAAGTCAATAATTTCTTAATACTGATTAAGTACAAGTTCCACTGGTAGATTATTACACATATTTTAGTCTTATTGAGGACTGCTTGACTTTGTATGACAGCGTTGCTGGGCTACATTTTCATTCCTTCACTTTGTGAGTTTAATCTTTGGAGCCCAGACCTGATGTCAAGCCACAGAAATGTTTTCTTTTCCAAGCCCCCTTTATGCCATCCCTGATACAGTATTTCAGACTCAAATGTAACAAATGTGTTGTGAAGTGTATAATTTAGTTGCCTTACAGTCCACTGCGTAAAACATCCAGTTCAGTTTCACACTCCATCAAAGCTCCATCACGACGACACACTGCATCAACAGTTCAAAGCTGTAATCCATCATCACACACTCTGGCCTTTTTTTTCTCTTTAACTGTGAGATTGTGTCTTTGTTCCGCTCTAATGACATCTTTTAAAACCGAGGACGAGTTCAAAGACAAGTGCGCTTTGAGTGGAAGGGAAATCAACTGTCCTGTTGTTCAGTCCAAGAAAGGCTGCAGCTGTACTCGTTAACTTTTTCTGCATTGTTGCAGTGAATTACCACAATGGTCAGAATTACACTCAATAGCAACATTTAGATTTATAAGGGAGTATTTTTAACTTTGCATTTGGACCATAGAGGCACAGAGATGTTCTTAAGCAAAAGGTCTTCCATTCTCTTTGCATTGACCTGCAAGTTTTAATTAATGTACTTGATAAATAGATGCCAATAAAAGTCGTTATTAGTCCCCCGCCTGCTGTAACACATTAGAGGATATTATTTATTTGGACCAACAGAGATTGATTTCTGAATCTCAGAGGTAGAGGTGAGTCAGCCTGTCTTGTTAGGGACCCCTGACAGAGTTTAAAGAGTTGAGATTTCTCAAACGCGTACATCATCTTGGGACCTGACCCACATGGCTACACGTGAGACTGATTTGAAACCGTTTCTAAGTGAGATTAAAGGCCAGACTGTTGTAATAACGACTGTTGTTTGACCATTCTAATTTGCCTATAACTTCCAAGGCAGTGAACAGATTTTGTTAGGTTCTGGGCGGAGGTTGGGGTTGTTTTCTCTCCTCTAGGTGGAGTCCTGGAGACAGGTGCAAGGGGGACGGACCTATGGCGTCGCCTACACACCGGTCGGCAATTACACCTTTACACCTATCAATCCACAGCTCCCTCCTCTGCAAAATATCCCTCCTAGGCGTAACTTACCACTACACCCGTAGGTTTTTACCAACTTCTCTGAAGCAACTCAAGATTCCCACAAGCCTCTAACTCACCATTTTCTGTTTCCGTCTTAGTGCGCTGATCGCTGCCGCAGCCCGCCGCTCGAACCAGTCCTTTCCCCAGCATCACAATAAACCTGTTAAACTTTTCCGGTTCTCCTGCCTGTGTTCTTGCATTTGGGTTAATGACATCATGCCCATCATGACAGATTTATGCTGTATGCACCAGGGATTTGTTTTTAATTTATATTTTTATTTTTGTCACATTACAACCAGATTTGCTCTCATGTGACCAGTTTACCGTGTTTCCTGTAGAAAACCAAGTGCTTTGTTACTTTCTTTAAATACTGAGCGTCCTCTTGCCACTCTTCCATTGAGTCTGGGCTTTTTGGATGTTGACTTATACATTCATGTACATTTTTTTTATCATTAATTGAACAATGCAGCTGTTACTGCCCAACAATGCTAACTCTTCTCTAAAACTTCCTCCCTTGCCTCATTTCTGCTGTGTTCCTTGGTCTTCATAATGCTGTTTTCTCAATAGCATTCTCTTTTTCTGACAGTTTACTTCTGTGATCTTCTTAAGACCGTATTATATTTGTACTGCAACACTAATTACTTCTGAAAGCAAGTGATTTTTAATGAGGTATATCAGAGTTAAAGGGGTTTAATATAAATGTATTCTACACCTTTTCAGATTATTCACAAAAAAATTTAGAAAACTAATTTTGCGTCACCTTCCAATTCACAATTATTTACACACTAGTTTGTCTTAGTCTCTTACTAAACATCTCAATAAAATACATTGAAGATGTTTGACAGAATATGAAAAAAGTTAAGCGGGTGTCATTGCTTCTGCATGTTTCCATTAAGCATTGAAGTGCTTGATGGATCCAGTAATCCTGTAATACCACGCCATTGAGAGTCTCTATCTCCTCAGGGTTGTTTTCTTCCTAAGTCTGCAAATGCACAGCCTGGTAGTTATTTCTTATTTCTCTGGCCACAAAGTAAATGGAGACAATCTGAGCCAATCTGAGCCTCTTTGTGAGAAAGAGTGGAAGTGGTTCTGTTTGCCTTCCAGCAGAACACCCACCATCTCTTGACGAGACAGCTGCTCAATGCACTCCTGTACTTTATCCGTCTGCTCACAGAAATCTTCAAAAGAGAGAGAGATGGCTCTTTAAGTAACTCCAGATATGGTGCAGTATGCAGAGATGACTCAACTGATAATGGCACCCACCTGGCAAGTCTCTCAGCTTTACCAACCAGGAGAAAAATACTTATGTTACCATACCCAGACATCATTCATCCAAGTCGGCTTATGTAGCTGCTGCTGCTCATACAACTTTAGGTAAAAGCTGCAGGCAATGTGGAATATGTAATACTGATGTGGAGAATTGTGTGTTGTAATTAGATTCCTAGAAAGTCTTGAGCCTTAAAGAGGAAATTAATGCATTTCACGACTCTTGACCAGGTGAACCGACTATAGAATGTCTTTAGCAGATTCATATCTTGTAGAAGAAACATGGCTTTCTATACTGATGCAGCAGGAAACAAGGTTCAGCAGCTGAAAGCAGGCTAATGTAAGATCACCGGGAAGAATGATGGTGTAAAAAAATCTTTAATCTTTATAACTTAAGATAACTTAAGATTCCCTAGTACATATGAAGCAAAAAGAGTCAGATACATTTTTTAAGGTTAAAACAAATATAAAGAACATAAGATACCAACAGGTTCTGATCGAGAGTCAGTTATTACAGCTAAAAACTAGAGATCAGGCCCAAAATCTGGGTGTAGTAATGGACTCTGACCTGAACCTTCAGAGTTACATAAAGACAGTTACAAAGCCAGCCTTGAAGAAGATTTCCAGGATTAAAGGACTATGTTCCAGCAAGACCTAGAGAAACTTGTTTATATTTAGTCACACTGCTTACTGCAACAGTCCTCACAGGCCTGCCTAAAATAAATAAATCGGTTCTGATCCAGAACGATGCTGATCACATTCTCACTTAAGCCAGGAAGATAGAGCACATCACCCTAGTTCTAAAGCCCTTACACTGACTCCTATTGCTCAGAGAATAGACTTTACAATATTTATCTTAATTTATAAATCACTGATTATCTTAGCACCACAATAGATTAAAGATCTGCTGTTGCACCTCTCAGGTCTTCTGATTCTAGTCTAATCTGAATAAGAAACACATGTTGTTGGCAATTAGTGTAATGCAAAAGATTCATCAAACCAAGCCAACTATAATCCATTACTCCATTTCTGATACTCATGTTTCCATTGCCATCATCTTTAGAGTCGGCTGCAATACGTAATTTCTTGGGTTGAACCACAAAGGTAAGCTGCAATGCCCTATCAGCGTCAAAAAGAAAGACATTGTCTCCAGTTTACTGCTCATCCTCTCTTGAGCCTTATTTGATAGATGCTATCTACAAACCCCACAAGGTTTTTTGTTTTGGGGCTGATCTGACCCAGTCAAACCCTTAAGTTGGCCCATTTTCCCCTTCTTCTAATGCATCAACTTTGTGGAGTAGATGTGTGTCCAATATATCCCACCCACTGACACGATCAAGCGATGATTAGTCTCATCTCTAAGTGGTCGCTGCCTCATATGTTTCTGCAGTGCAGTTCCCTACATATTCCACTAGATGGCTACATTGCCACACTCTCTGCCCACACAATCTAGGGCAGGTATTCCAAAAATGGCCCCACAAATTGATGGTTTATATAACAATCAATGCATTTAGCAACTAAAGAGGATAGATTGCAAATTCAATTTGATTGAACACAATGGCTGAGATTTCATATTGAGGCACTAATGAAGTAGCAGCCACAGACAAATGACTTGGTTTGCAAGTGACTCAACAGGACAGTATTGCTTTTTTACCCTCCTCTTTCTGTTAGTCTCTGGGGATATGAAGCTGTAACAACCAAACCTCGACTGGTTCAGGAGCAAGGCTCGGGTTCTAGGAGTGAGAAAATGATGGTGTCTGCCTTGACTACAAAGAAGAGAAGACAGCAGTAATACTTTCATTGTGACTTCAGGTTCAAATCAGGAGTATTCTATTTATGAGTGTGAAAACTATATTCAAAATTCATATTAAATTCATAGATGGAAAGACATTTTGTTAAGACCAACTGTGCATGAGACCATGCATGTCATCACATCTGATCATCTGCTGCAGAAGTTGCTCACACACACACGTTTACAGATGTATATATTTCCTGCTTCAAATCAGCGCAGCGGCAGCTGGGGCCGGCTGTGTGTGGGTTACACGTCTCCGTATGTTATCATGTTACATTCTGCCGCCGCAGCAGAGGAGTCTCTGGGATTGGATGCCGCCCTCCGCTCTGCCAGAAAGCAGCGGTCTTGTCGACCATCTTGGGTTTTCCAAAAATACGGGTTGCCAGGGAGACGGGGGAGCCGCAGGGAGAGCAGGGAGGGCTGAATGACACAGTTAGTTTCCAGTTTTGTGAGCTGATTACTGCCACCTTCACACCCTCCCCCCCCCACACACACACACCCTCCCTCCTCCTACATCCCGAGTCCTCTAACGGCAGAGTCGACCCGACTGAACCTCAGAAACTTTGACGACTCGACTGACGCAAATCAAAGATTAATTGGGCTTGCTGACCAATGGACCACAATAACAAAAAATGCAATGGATGATAAAACGTACAGAATTCTTGAAAATGCAGTTTTCAACTTTTTTCCAAACAAAGTAAAAAAGTTAAACTTTGGTTAAGTTGAGGTTTGATATATATATAAGATTTACTTAGATTGGTCTGTGTTCCTTTTTCAGACTTTTTCCCCATTAAACCTATTTTGCAAGAAAAAGCTTAAATATGTTATATGTGTAGATCGGGATGAATAATTAGATAAGAGGAACCAATCTGAGAATGGTCAACAATTTCTGTAAAATTCTGTTACTTTTATTCAACATTACACCAATTTCTAAGTCTTTGGCTAAAAGATGCAATAACGTTATCTTTAACTTTAAGCTAACATTTCCAGTGGTAAGTTGTTTCACTAACATTAGCACACTGAGCAGCATTGATTGACAACACTAAGACGTCTCCTCCTGACTCTGGCTGGTTGGTTTTGGTTTGCATTTATTCAGCCAGCAGTAGTGGCTCATGGAGGAAATCCATCTTTTCACAGATTATGTGTCTCATAACTTGCTGTCACAACATATTTTCATAAAAATAATACTGCAACTTTAAGTAGAAGATTCTGCCATGAGCTCTAGGATGTTTGCTTTATTTTAGGATTTGTCGGTTTGTTTTTAATATTCACTTAATTCCTTAGGTTTAGGATTTCTTGTAGCTAACTTTAGTACTTTACGTATTTTTATTCCTTTCTGAGTTGGAGCTGTTCATCAGTAAAGACTTTACTTCTTTGTTACCTCTTTATTCACAATCTTCAGTACATACATCTCTGTGTACTCCTATGTTTTTATCTCTGTTTACTTCTGATTCCGTTCCCGTCCCAGCAGCTTCCCTCAGTCTCAGCTGCCTGCTCTCCCACGCTGTCTCCTATCTGCTCATTAACTCACCTGTCTAGCATTCACTAATCAATTTCAGATCGTCCTGGAGTCTCAACCAACATGTTTCTATGTAATCCTAACTGTCATGCTGTATTATTTTGGATTCACAGAACCTTCAATTTCTTTTTGAAGTAACTCAGTTTATTTTCACTTTCTTGCTTTTAGGCTATTCACCATTATATATTGCTTTATATCTGGCATTTATCTCCAGTTACAAATAGCAGGGTAGCTAGTTAGCTGAGCTAATAACGCAACTAATGTTGGCATTTTAGCATAAAGAGTACAAAAAGTTGTAATACTACCAGGTTTTCTTAAAAACTATGTGAATCGATTACTGTTCATTCTCACTTTTTGTGCTGTTTACAGAGTAATGCGAAAAAGCCAATATTATCAGAATAGTTAGCTTGACTAGCTATCCTGGTATTTGTAGCTCTGGAGGTTTTATTGCCAACATGCCAACTGTACTTTCAGACAGACATTACCTGTCATATATTGGCAAAGATTCGAAGGAGATAATCATGTGAAAATAAGCTGGAGGGCTACAAATAGCATGCTAGTTAGCTGAGCTCGCAACCTTGCTACTATTGGCTTTTTAGCATTACTCTATAAAGAGCATGTGTACAAAAAGACCTTGGTGTGAATTGAGATTTATGATGGGCTAGATGTGAACAGATTAAGTTTAATTAAACTATTCTTAGATAATCAATGTTCAAAAAGTAGACCATAGGTTGTAGATTCATTCCAGTGTAACACTTTCACAATGGCTCTAATTATCTTGTTGTGGAAAGCCCAAGCTTCTAATGCGCTAAATCAACATTAAAGCTTAAAACACTAACATGCAGTTATAAACTGACTTCCTTTTCTGCAGCTCAGAACCTCATAAACTGTTATGAGGCCATTCATTTTCTGCTCCTTTATGTTTCTCATGGTTTGGGCAACACATTAAACCAGACAGATTTATCAACAGTCTTACAGTCCAACATGCACAAGCTGATATCAAGTGTGTATCATAATATAATACGACGGGGAAAACTACATCCATGGTAAAACGTGTAATAAGTCGAGAGAAAACAGGCTTTGTGTTCTCTGTGTTATCAAACAGTTTCCCATCAAGCATCTCTCCACCTCATTTACCCTAAAGCGTTGCCAACGCACTGTCAAAGAGAGAAGCCTTACCTCCAGGCCGGTGTTGCGTGTCACCATTGGCGGCTCATCGTTCACTGGTATGATGGTGACGGAGATGGTGACAGGGAGACTGCGGCGCTCAATCTCGTACGACGAGGCAGAGAGTGTAAAACTGTCCTCCGTGGTCTCGCTGCTGTCGTGCATGTAGACGACCTGTCCAGATTTTACCTGTAGGAGACAGAATCGTATCTGGCTGTCACTTAATTCTGAATCTGAAGCGAGTGTTTGAAATTCTTCGGAAACCTAGTCTTTACAGCATTGAGGCTGACCCAAGTCGTCGCAACACAGAGGGGAAAAAAAATTGAAATGTATCAATTTAAAAGATCTAATGCAACAGGATTGTTTTATTTACAGAAGTATAAATATAAGTACTTTTTATATAATATTTGATTAAGTATCTCTCACTGCACTCAACTTTTAAGACTATGTTTTTATTTGGAAGTTTGCAATTGGACTGCATCTAAAGATATTCTAGACTTTAGTCTGACGAGTCATCAAAGAGGAACAGAATGATACTGCCATCAAAATGTGAGCCTACAGTTCAGGCATATCTTCATAAAATATCTCTGAAAAAAGGTTACATTTATTTTACAGATTAACAAATGTACAAGGTAATGAATAACAACCATAATCAAATCTTATATCATTATTCAGATGAGTATAAAGAAACTGAGTCTTTGGCGCCAACAGTGCAGTCAAACTGCCGGCCTCTATGGGCTTCATTGAGACCCATGTTGATGTGTTTTCCTCATTTTTTACAAAAATAAACTATAGATGATAAATTTATAAAACCTGATGGTTCTTTTCAAAGTTTTTTAAATCGTTGATGCTGTAAATACTTCAGGCGACCTTTTTTTATTTTTTTACCATTCAGACAGCATCAAATTAGATGTTTCTCCTCTGAAAGATAAAGACACACACACACAGCATCACACATCCTCCACTGTACTTAACAGTGAGCTTGAGGTCCCTTTCCATAGTGTTCATGCTTTATTTCAAACCCAGCTGGAGTGTTTATGGAAAAGCTCAAACTTAATCTAATTTCACCGAATGTGTGAAAGCGCACAAGTAGAGTTAAAGTATAAATACAGTTTCAATCCCAGTTAAACAGATTCTATGGAGCATTATCCTTTCTACATTTAGGTTGTTGATGTATGAGGTTGAAGAAAAGTGAGTTGAACTCATAACTTACATTTAGTAAGACTAAAATGCAGCACTGGTCCATTTGCCCATTTCTAACAGAACAAAATGGCATCTAACAACAGTTTTTAGTTCTCTTTGTTGGCCTCTATCTAAGCTACACCCCAAAGAGGGTAAAAGAAAAGCAGACTCAAAGTTTATAGCTTATATTTAGCCAAACTGTACCTATATGAAAAACGGACAAACTCAGCTGACTCTTCACACAATTCAGCTATTTTAGTCTTTTTTTTTTTTTTTTTACAGTCTGGTCTGCATCAAATTAATGCATGCATATCAGTATCCTCTGGTGATTTTTAAAAATGTTTTTTCCCTGATATATCTGGGAACAGTTGGGACTTTGTGTGAACAAGTACCAATAGGCTGCATCCTTACAGGGCAGGAAGTGCCAAATGGATCCCATATGACTGGCATCTGGTCTAACAACCTCCACCACTATTTCTGACTGTGGAAAAAAAAAATCAGTTGAACAATGAGTCTGTTTGCAGGGAAAATAAATACCTCAGGGGATGTTAGACACCTGCCAGATTTAGATAAAGACTTAAATGTGTTAATAGTTATCATAAGCTGCGTGGTTTATTTTGCCTAACGTTTTGTTGATGAATTAGCAGCTCAACCTCTCATGGCTAGCTAAGCAAGGTTGGTAGCATCAGCTAACTCACTCGCTCTTTGGTTACCCAGCAACAACCTGTGGAATAACATGTGCAGAACTGATTAGTGAAAACTGGATAAAACGGGAAACGCCACTAGTTTGGTAGCACTCCAGATATTTAAAGCAACAGACGAATTGATAATTATCTATTGATTGATATCAGACTCTTGTATCGCGATACATTTTCTAGCCATGTCATTCAGCCCTAATTTCTACTAAGTCACGATGTAAAAAGAGTTATCTGTTGTAGGTCAAGCGTTAACCGTTACAAGGTTTTCAACAAAACGTCCCCTTAAGATTATAATCTTAAGATTTTCCTTTATGCTCTTCAGTAACACTGAAAAGTCTCTGCTTTTTTAATTCAGCCTCAGCATCCCAGAAGGTGGATTTTTTTCATCTCTAAACCATTGTTAACATTTACATTGCTCGGTTATTTAGACAGAAGCCAGTGACCATCTACACAAGAAATTGAGATTGGAAATAGTGCGATACTATAATATTCCTCCTGTGTGAAACACTCCGAGAACAAAACTCATTTTCGGTCAGGGTCACTGGGTGATGCAAATGTCAGTTAAATAGCTTTCACTTAATCTGCTGAATCATTTTTGTCATTTACAACATTTTATTATCAGGCCGTTATGCCAGTCAGAAGCAGTTTACAGGTACATGTTTCTCCCAGGATGATAATTTGGTGCCACGCTGCCTCCCAGCTACATTTCCAATGTAAATAATCGTTAGCTTATGTGGTAACAACCTCCCAATGGAAACATAACGCTCATAAAACAGGATTCCTATAAACCACTGACATTTTTTAAATTGGTATTGTTTTGACACTACAATCCACTTTGGTCTTAATTTCTCTACAGTAACCTTTAGCCAGAAAACTATTGATTTTACAAGAATGCATCATAAGTCATCTCCTGAATGTATGCTATCAAATGTTTTTATCCCATTAACAGATCCACACTAAAATAATAAAAAAAAGAAGAATTCCCTTAAACGCTTAGAAGATCCAACAGAGAGCTTGTATTGGTTTGACAAAGAAGTTATATGTTTCTGCACATGTGAATGATTGCTTGACATAGAGTCTATTGATATATGACACATTCGGTCTAAGATGACACATTTAACCCAGATGTGTCTTGATATTCCTTTGGCTGAAGTTCATGAAGACCTATTTGAGTGACTCTCCCTGCATGTTTCCATCTGGTACTTATGTTACTGTAAGCTATAATAACTTCAGCAGGACTTCCTGAATTATGACTTTATCATATCATAACCTTTTTCCCTGCCAGAGGAGAGGTATTTCATACTGATTTGAAAATGTATGTACTGCAGTTTTTCTGTTGGGTTTGCTCCCACAAAGGAAGATAAAGACATTTTTATACTATATTTATATATATATATTTTTTAAACCTTGTTTTTGTCTCTTAACAGGATAATTCACACTATTCACTAGAAAAATTCATTTTCAAGTTCAAATCTTTGGGGAAAAACATGAGTGAGTCTGGCAGGAGCAAATGGGAAAACGTTTGTATGGACCTACTCATTATTATAGGAATACACCAGGCCGGTTTATTTTGGCTCCAAGCGGTCCGAAGGCACCGTCAGTTTTTCCACCGTGGCTCAGTGAAGGAAAGGGAGCGAGAGAGAGAGAGGGGAAGAACCAAGGCTAGCTGTAGGAACTTTCAGATTTGTGACTAACTACCTCCGCTAAACTATGTTCTCCATTCACAATGCATGATGTTTTCCACTTGAAAGAACTCATCCATTTTTCATGGTATCTCGAAGCCGAGGCGGCTCAACTGCACGGAGGGAGACCAGATAGATGCACTGCAGTGGCTCTGACATCCTTCCCCCCCACTTCTCCGCCTGCTGCAGCACAACAAACCTCAAAACAGAGCTAACTGCTAATAGCTAGGGAAAACTTCACTGTGATACCTTGGTGTGGCGTAGCAACCGCGATGCAGTTTTTGGGAGTAAGACGTTGTGCTTTCCGGAGTCACTAGGATTAGATAAAAACATGAATTTTTCTGCTTTTCAAAACGAGACAACTGTGGGATGTTTTCGGTGCATTATTTATGGCAGGCATAAGAAGAGGAAAATAAGTATTGAACACTTTCAAATTTTTTCTAAGTCAGCATATTTCTGATCAGACTGTTAACCTGAAATTCACACTAGATCCTGGTAACAACCCAAGTAACACAAAAAAATAGCTCATAAATTAACTGCAATTAACAAATGCCACACAGTGGGATTCTCCATATTCTATTTTATGGCACCAAATGATAAATGAAGTAGGTATAATTAAAGGTAGAGCCATTTGAGTTCAAAACACCACAAGCCACAAGCAAGAATCGATTCCTCTTAACCTGACTTAACTAGGTTAAGAACTAGTTCTTGAGATGAACCAGCACAACACTCAGTGCTGGAAGACTTTATATGAGTGATTATGAAAGAAGAAATGTACAAAAACCTCCTTAAGAATCTGTAGGTGAGATGTGGGTGGATTTTTCAGCAAGAATATGGTACCAAGCTAACAGCCAGGGGAACTCCGTTGAAGAGAATGGAAAAATAAAGCTGCCATATTGGCCCAGCCCATCAACTGACTTAAATCCGATTACAAAGAAGGTCCCAGACACATTAAGACCTGAGACACTTTTAGTGCGATAGATCAGCAATCATACCTGAACAATGTACATCAACATCTGGGAGCTTCCCTAGCAGTTAGCATGTTCACCACCTCTTCCATTGGTCATTCTATTTCCTTATACAGAACTTAATTTATGGAACATTTTGGTTTTAAATCTGTTTGTCTGTTGATTGGTGTGGATTTCATCTCCCATTAGGAGTATATTTCAGTAGAAAAATCTTCCTGTTTCAGTTTGTATTATTTCCAATAGGAGAGCATAAAACAGATATGTAGGTATTCTTACTTCTTCCCATGTAAAGTAAGACAGCTCGTCCCCTTCTAGGTTGCGAATTTCACCGTGATGCGGAAGCTCTTCCACAGAAAAGTCGATGTTTGCTAAGCTGTAGAAGTGATTCGAGATGTTCAGAATCTCCTCGTTAATCATTCGACTGAGGCCTTCCTTGATGGAGAAGTTGGACGCCTGAATGGGTATAAATCGGGGCATGATGTCCACCTTGACGGTCAGGTCCTCCACAGTGCTGAAACCATTGCTCACATCCAACGTGAAGCTGTCGCTTCCCTGGAAGAGATGGACATTGACATGACTTACCGATGATTGGTGACGGGCCATCGGTTTGTTCAGATTTATTTCTGTTTGAACGCGATAGAAGGAAGTACTCACTAACCTGCAAAGATGCAGACACGTAGAAGACGCGGCTCAGATCGATGTCTTCCTGAGAGAAAGAGTGGATGTAGTCGAGGACCGGGGAGGCTGCGACCTCTGAACTGTTTTTCAGCATGACCACATGACCGAGTTTAGGTAATCTTTTCAGTGTGAAAATCATGTCTGTAGGAAGGATGTCAGTCTGCTCCACCTGAAAAGCAAAGGTCGACATCATCAGCATTTTCTATATTGGAGGAAACCAAGTGCATAAAATGTCAATAAAACCTGCAATAAAAGCTCAAAGGGGTAGGATTATGTGTTTTCCAGCCACACTGAATAGTTTTACAATGCATTCAAGTAACTCTTAAGTCCAGTTAGAAAAATGCTATATTTATCTAACATGACTTAAATGAAATTTCACTTTGTAATAGAATGCCTTAAATTTGGGCTTCTGTCTCTTTAAGAAACTCCAGCTCTTTCTGAAACTTTGCCTTCAGGAAGCCATCACAGCTTTGCTCTTCTATTAACCCTTTAATAATGTTTTTACCACCATTGCACTGAGAAGTAGCTCGTATAATGAGCTCAAAACACTCAGTTCCACCAGGTGTCTGTTTATTGTTGGTGGCTAGTCTGAAGGAGCTGAGTCGGGGAGTGGAGGATTAGGGCTGCTCTTTGAGGCGGAGCTGCAGGAGGAGCTTCGCCGTTGAAGACGCTGCAGTCATTGAGACGTTTTCCACAGCTGGCTGACTGTCACGGGAGATTAAAGGATTTCTTAAACATACATAAAAGAATCAAAGCAAAACTTCAGGTATGTTTTGGATGAGGGATTAACGTTATCACGACATAAAGCTAAAAACATAGATTTTACATAATACTGCCCCTTTAAAAAATGGCTGCTTTCTAACTCCAAAGACCACACTTTGTGCAAGACTGACATTTTGATGTACTCAAACAAAACCAAAATCATTATATGTTTTATCTCAGTATACACAGGTGAAATACTTCTTCAAGCATGAAACACCAGTGGGCCTTCCACGTGATTTAGAATTCAGTATCTTATTAATACTGCAAAGCTACATTATATCTTGGAAAGGAGGCTGTAAACTGTAAAAATAGTCTCAACCAGTTTGGAAAACAAGAGAAACCGGTTTAATTTCAAACTGCTATTTGTTTTAATTCTGCTATTTCTCCTTTGAACAAGCGCTTGTTCATTCTAACCATGTAATGTCAACTTTAGGTTTTCATTTATGACTGTGGAATAATGTACATTAAGGAGCAGAAACATGCTTTGACACAAATTTGATAGCAACTCCTAAAAATACTTCTGTGACACTTGGAAACAATTAAGCTGCTGTTTTTCCACACAGACAGATTTAAAGCCCATCCCTCTAAGAAATATTTTAATCTGTTCTCTGGAGTCTGAGGCCTTGGCCTGTCTAGCAGGCATGCTAATGCTTTTTATTTTTTATTCCAGAAGACGAGGCTACTATTCATGTCATAGTAAGGATGTGGAAGCTCCCAAAGGTCAAATTCACATCCCAGATCTTGGACGGGGCCAATCTGTCAAGGCTTTCCTCGATGAATTCTTCAGTGGTTTGGGCAGCCACAGGTCGATATTGCAGAACTAAATTGAGAACACAGTTGTGGAAATTCACGTTTTGACTTTCGGAAAAAGGTTTCTCATTATTTCGAAAGTCAAAACATACAAAGATGCACTCAGAGTGTGTTATGACTGGACCAGCAATTTAAACTTCATTAATTGCTTTTAGGATGAAGTGCATGCAGGCTCATCTTAGAAATAACACCAGGCTTCAGGAAGCTCCTGTGGGGATATTCAGTGCTCTGTTTTCCTCACTTAATAGACTGCAATTTAGTGCATACACCAAATTAAAAGCAGCAGCGGTACAGTCACATCAGCCCTAGCTTTTATGTGGTAGATTAGAAGCAGGGTTACGAAACAGTAAACTATTCTTCAGGAGTCAGGTGAACACTTCTTCTGACATATTACAACAAAGTTCAAGAAACCTTCAACAAACCAAAAAAAATTACATGTCTCTTGTAATTGTTGCTACATTGCATTAAAATTAGTGCTGTCAACTGATTTAAAAAACATTAATCAGATTAATCACACTCTAAAGTTTTTAAAAGTATTTTAGTGTCTTTGCATCAACCCACACATTTGTCTTCCAGGTTTTCACATTCAGAGATATTTAAAAGAACTAATTTTGTTTCTAATATAATTTAGAAATGTTAACCATAACCTGTTGGTGCTTCAGTGGAAGGACAATTCATCACTGCAGTATGTAGGCTACATGCTTCCTTGGTTTGATCCAAATGTCCATGAGTTTTTGGTATTAATGACCTTTAGTTGTACAGTAATTTGATAGGAAGGAGGCAGAGAGGACAGGGGAGAGATGTGCAGCAAAGGAACCAAGGTCAGGAGTCTGACTTAGGACAACCTAAGTGTCAAGTCCTATAGCAGTGGTCCCCAAAGTCGGTTCTCGAAGGCCGGCATCCTGCACGTTTTAGTTCTCTCCTTGGTGGTAGCAACAACCTTTTCAGCTTGTCAATGTTCCTCTTAGGGCTTCTAACGAGCCATCATTTGATCCAGGTGCGTTAAACCAGGGACAGAACTAAACATGCAGGATGCCGGACCTCCAGGAGACTTTGGGAACGCCCACTTTAACCGCAATGTTTTAAAGTGAATTTTTCTCCTTGCTCGTCTTTTCGCTCACATATGACTCTGCATTGTTGAACACAGTACAACGCTAAGTAATGCGCTACTGCAAACTAGGTAAACGTCAACAGGAGAGGGACTTGTAGGTCAAAATAGGTAATGTGATTAATCTGAATTACGTTAACATGTTAAACGTTATAGATTAACATGTTAATGTTGACAACCTTAATTAAAATGTACATTTTATTGAGAAGCAATTTTTGCAAATGAAACTAAAATCCCAACCCAAAAGGTTTCAACAAATTTTAATTCTCCAGTTTGTAAAGATTACCTTGAGATGATCCTGGCTGATTATGGTGTGCTCCCCCTCATAAGAAATGATGACCTCATTGGTTATCACCTCTGGCTCTGAAAGGTAACCTTGTTTAAAAATCTTTATCTTAAATAAGCCTTTTTCGGACAGTTCCTTTGCTCGCACTGTGAAACCAAAGGAATCCTTGGCCTTAAGGCTTTCATAATTGTGCTCATATGACACGACTCCCTTTTTCAAGTCCTCCTGGGTGAATTGTGAAGCCTCAATCCCACTCACGATAATCCTGCCATCACTGGGTGGAGACGTAACCTCAAACTTAATCTCGCTGTCATCTCTGATGTCCATGTTGGAGTCGGCGCTCAATAGGCTGGTGTCGAGGGTCTTGGTACTTCCATGGTCAATGACAATCATTGTGTTGTTCACTAATTGGAGGTAGGGCTCACCAGCTTGGATCTGAAGTATTGCGGTGGTTTTATGAAAGCCGTCTGAAACTTGCAGGGGAAACCGTTCTTGATCTGCTCCATGATGAACGAATAAAATGTTCTTGTCCCTCAGGTCAGCTTGTGTAAAACGGAAAACTGGCTGCGACGGATTGGACGCTGACATGATATTGCCCGAAAGAATTCCTTCTCGGGCATAGACAATTTGAGTGTCATTGAAATTTGAGTCGTCGTCTTTAAATTGAATGACGTCAGTTGTGAGCAAGCGCTGACCCCGACGGACCACGTTGAAGACTTTGTCCACTATCCTCACTGGGACGTGCTCATTCTTGAATTGAATCTGTATTTTGAAGATGCCCATCACCACTTTTGGACTGTCTGAATCTTGCGTAGTGGCTGAGAAGTGGAACTCGTCGCTTGTAGTCCTGGAGCCATCATGCTTGTAAATCAGCCTGCCATGTTCAAGATCTTCATTACTAAAATATCTAACTGCCCCATCAAATCTAGGAAGTCCTGGGGTATCCCTTATAAGGCGTCCATGCTTTGGTTCTTGTATGACTCTATACAAAATGTCCTGGGAAACTGAAGACTGCAGCCAGAGATGGTTTTGGTTCAAAGCTAGCTCACCCCCTTGTAAAACAACAAGATGCTTATTTGTCAAAAGATAGTCATCCATTCCAGCAAGTATGCTTATTGGGAAGCTATATAATGGAGAGTACTGGTCCTCAGCAGAGACTCGAAACTGAAACTGGTCATTATTATCCACAAATCCTTGCATCCGCACTACGTAACTCAAAGCATTGTCCAAAATGTCCTTCTGTGTGAACATGTCACCCTCGTTCAGCTCTTTGTCTGATATCAGGAGACTACCATGAGCAGGAGACTTCACAAGAATGTATTTGATTGTTTGCGGATTTAGGGTTTTGCCCTGCACTTCAGCCTGAAGCTTCGTAATTATCTGCTTCTCTCCAGGTTTGGCTTCCAAAGGTTCCAGATATGAAACTTTTACTTTGGGAGGTTGGATCTCAACTCGGAAGAGGTTGTTTGGGAGAACAAACTCTCCCAAATGGATGTCGAACAGAATGTTATCCACCTCAGTGTCTTCATGGCTATCTGTATCTGTGCTAAAATACCTAATTAGCTCTCGATCCAGATGAAACTGATGAAAACTTGTGACTTGCGTGTACATGCCATCACTTCCCCTAACTCTTAATTCTCCTAACACAGGAGGTTGTGTGACGATATATAAAATATCCCCATTACGAGGATGAGGGATGACAGCCAGATTCGGAATCCCTATTGATGCATTGCTCCCTTGGACTAGGCTAAGGCCGGTGGCGCTGACAATGATTGCATTTGGTTGTATTGCCAAAAACATAAAAGTGCTTGACTGAGTTACTGACCCACCGTCCAACACTTTCAAGGTCATTTCACTGGTCCTACCTGCTTTGTGCACAAAAAAGATATTTCCATCTTTCAGTTCTCTGCATGTAAACTCTGAAATTCTTCGTCCTGGTTGCTGACTATTTACCAGGTAACCAAAATCAAAAGAGGGAGCCGAGGTCACAGTTATTACTAACTGGTCACAATTGGAGGTGGATTGACTTATTTTAAGAAGGCTGGGGCTCAAATGAGATCTTCCCTTTTCTGTAATAGGAAGTTCTACAGTGGATCCTGGTGAGGCCCTGGCTGGAATAATTTCCACTGGAATCGAATAACTTTGGGTACCTTTTAAGCACTCTGGAAGGTATCTGTTACTTTGAACACGTACATATAAGGAGATCTTATCACTGGTTCCTCCATTACCATCATGCATATACTTGATTTTTTTGTCGACCACATCAAGCAGAGAGAATTTTCGAGTGTTTCTATTGACATTAATATCAACCAGGCCATACCAGGGATCATCGGTGTGCGTAAAGATAATTTGCGATTGGTTCATCCCAGCAAGCCTGAGGTCAAATGTAGGTCTCAGGTTGTTGATATCAAGATAGGCTTCTTCACCATCAGATACTTGCAAAGTGGTGATGTTGAGAAGTTTAGTTACATTTCTGAACACTTCAGGTTCAGAATCAGTTGGATGACATTCTTGCTCGTTTAATTGAGGTTCAGCAAATTGAGTTACGAAATCAACGATGGGTGAGGAAGTGGTGATTCCATCAGGTTCTCCATAGGTTGAGTAGTCATAGTCGTCTCCTTCACATTTTATATGGACATCTTTGGTCACCAAAGCATCCTGCAGACCTTTGTCCCGTTGATTTACTTTAATTTCCCCAAAGCATCCAATGAAAGACTCGGATGTGATGTAGTCCTCAAAACGATTCAAGGACCCACTTTCACTAAATACTTCCTTCATCTTCCTCTGGATGCCTCCAAAATACAGGTTTCCTACCAAATCCAGTTTTTGTGATGAGTTGAGAGGAATGGAGGATGGCTGGCTGTCTACAGTAAGAACAAAAGAATCTGGGCTAACCTGAATCTTGACCCTGTGCCACTGGTCATCATCCAGCTGCACCTGTGTATTCTCAAGGGACTTTAGACCATCTCCTAGATCCAAAACCCCTTTGAGATAGCCTTTTACAACACCGATAGCAATAAAATCTGACGTTTGGCCATGGTGGAAGACAAGTAAAGCGTCCTCTATGGTGGTTTTCATTAGGAACTCCAGTGACCTTGGAGCACGAGTAGATCCACTCCATGTAGGGAAGGACACAAAGGAATCTGGAGTGCTTAAACTGATTGCCTCCCCGTCTGTATGCTCAAACTCACTGCTGCAAGATTCCTTGGTGTCTTGGCACTGCTTAAACGCCGAGTTGAGAATATTAAACTGATGGGATTCGAATTTAACGTCAGTAATGCAGCCACGGAAAGGTGGGATGGCGTTGCTGAGATAGGAAGTGTCCAGGTCACCAGCTCCTCCAAGCCAAAGGCCCAGGTCAATATTTAGCCTTTCTCCACCAACATCCACAGGGACGTATGTTGAAAACAGACCATCTATCGTCAGGGTGAGCTTGCCGTCTTGCAATGTCAGAAGCACCTGGTGGTCCCTGAGGTTGTTCAGCTGCACTTCTTGAGAAGAGGACAGCATGATTTCTCTAGCTTCCACTTTCATTCGTGCCTGTGGGAAGAGGACAGAAGAAGGTCACTAAGTAACCTCAGATCTACAATTTTTAGATGCTGTTGTACTGCAACGTAAAAATTAATTCATAAATTGAGGTCTGCATATACAGTATAAACAAAAAGAATATGTATACTGTACATATACTTTTCTTTTTTTGTGATGTGTAGTGTTTATTTTATACACATTTATGTTAAAAAGCTCAACCTTGTTTTCATCAAACCTGCTCATGTGACTTCAAATATGTATTTGCAATATTTAGCTGACATTAGATGGTTTTTATTCTTAAGAAAAGATTTCTGTCTTGTCAACCTTCTTCACAGTCCACACATATAAAGATTATGGGAGATAGTTAACTATATCTCACAGCCATTACAGGTCATAAATTGCTGTTGCTCCTTCAGTGCTGCTCTGTGAGCCTCTTGGCTTCCCCTCTGACATGTCCCCCCCCCCCCCCCCCCCCCCGATTTTTAATCACTTCCAGACCGACATATAAAAGTCTTGATAATGTCACGGTCATGAAATATTTTTCTCCACTTGATTATTTCTGTCTTCCCTGTGTTCCATGTATCTAATGCCATTGAATTTTGTTTTATTTTTGCAACCTTTTCCTGACTGATCACTTTTGACAAAGAGATCCCACTAATGCTGTGGAAGGTCTGTGCATGAGGAAAAAGCTCACAAGAACAGCTGGACTTTATTTAGGCTCAATCACAGTCAATTTAAATGATGGAAAGAGGCACAAAGTCCTTTATACGATGAGCTTGAATATTAATTCCCAGCAACAGTTATAAGAAACTGTGCACCTTAATGCCTCCACATTACTTTATTTTCATGCTAAATTTTGTTCTACAATTAATTAGAATAGGTTAAACATTTAAAGTGGGTAAGTTCTGAAATTATTTCTCATTCTCCAGCAAAATGACACATAACCTAAAAGTTTTTGTTACTGTTCTGTCTAAAAAATACTGAAATTTGATTGGGGAATGAGATAAATAAGTAGGACTTCCTGGATCCTCCACATGGGAACATTTCTTTCAAAAATGGGGCAACTTTTTAACTCTTTTTGCCCCACAAACTGTAAAAAGTTTTATTTTTTTTCTTAAAAACAGATTTCAGAGTGAAAATCCCACCCTTGTGTCTTCATATGGACCAAAAACAAGGAAGCATGGACATATAGGCCCAACCTATCACCTGACATATAGCTCTATAATCCCAAATACAACATACGTAACAATAAAAATAGCAGATTATATGGTCTTCTTGCAATTTACTAGTTTCATAATCCAGTGTGAAACGAGAAGAAACTCTACTTTTTCACTCCATGCAAAAGATTCCACTTGCAGCTTGGTGCTCACCATTCATGTTTTTAGACCTTACTGGTAACCTTAGAGGTCTTGTCTCATACTTCGACCTACAGGTCCAGGTGAGGAACAACAGCATTTTGGGCTGTTCTCTACATTTCTCTGTTGATAAAAAATAATTTTTGGAAATGTTTCTGTGCGGACAAGTGGTTTTAGAAAACGCCAACTCATTTCCCACAAGTGTGTGCATGTATCATTTGTTCTATGTGTCAGTATATCATGGCAGGTGAAACATTAGATATTCTGTTAACCTTTTGAAAAATCTCCATATTTTATCAGTTGTACTGCTTTTCCACATAACGATTTTCCCAATAATGTATATTCCTTCTGCTTCAGTTAAACCTCACCTGTAGTTTCCCATTTATCAACTCCAGGAACAGGTAGTCCTCCATTCCAGCAGCCAGAAGCAGAAGACCACTTCGGCGACTCGTTTTGAAATTCAGAGACAGCTGGAAGGTTGAGACATCTTGGACGGCTACTATGTTACAGTGGCTGTCCCCAAAGTAGGATTCTGTAAAACATGAGAAGAAAAAAAACATTACTTTAACCAAGGATTCAACAAGTTAGTTTTACTTTGAACTACTTTTTTTATGTTTCGTCCGTTGAAGTTGAACAGATTACACCACTTAAGATGACCAGTTGCTTCATTGTTAGCAAATTTAGTTGCATGCTACAGCTGCATAAAACAAAGGGACATCTGCATATGATGCTGTATGAAGTCACCTGACAACTGCTGACTGGCAGTTCTCTGACTCTTAAAAAAAATCTGAAAATTAGAGAAAGCAATTAGGCCAACATTTTTTGGGGTCCTCAACATTTGACGCAACCTGATTTCTATTTAATCACACAACCTCCAGCTACGCGCTGCTGAACAGGAGCGTCCCTGGCCTCAGAGGCGTTCTCTGACTGAGACATCAGTCTTTACCCCTGTGGAGGTTTTCCAGGGCTATAGAATGCCGTGGCGCAGGATTTCCCAGGCTTGACTTGCCTCATTTTCAAGGGATATGCTAATTCAGCCACCTGCCTTGGTTTCTGCTCTTTGGAGCACTTGACAAAATGTAAACCAGGGAGGAAGTCAATTAATTACCAGCGCACATGCTCTGAAAATGAAAATGGACAGCTTCCAAGACCCAGTTTCCTCAGCTAAGACTTTCCACTCTCTTAGCAGGAGATGTAAAAGGGAGGCTTTAAATGAGCCACCTGCCTCGCCCTCACAAAGGTGATAACTCAAGACACAGAAAGTCACTGTGATGCATAGAAAATAGTCTTCTACATCCTTTACTCCATCGAATATTTTGGAACAGTGAAGCAGATCAAGACAGTGATTTATGAAAGTTGGAGCATTCCTGTGAGATTCTGGGGGCCAAAATGTTCCCTCAGACTCAACAGATGCATCCAGAAGCCTGGCAAAAATGCTGGGCTCAACGCCATGAAACAGAGACCCCTCAGACCCAACCATCTCTGGAAAAACATCCATCACACGATGACGTCAGATCATATAACTTCCACATCCATATCAATTCATGAAAAAAATGACATTTTCCCAAGACTCAAGCCAACATGTTTCTGTCTGTGCTGTACATTGGTGCCATTCTGACATTTTTACACCATTTAATAGTGCTGCATATTACTGTAAAATCTTTCAAATGTGCATACAAACATACATCTGTTCTTACCCCTCAGGTCATATACTTTTCACATTTCTCACTATCTACTTCAAGTTCAGTATGATTGACCATTATTAAAGATGGCTGCCACTTTTGATCCTTTTTATTGCCATAAAAAGGCTTCATTATCATTACTTGGATGAACCTTATGTTACATCGTTGACTTATTGATCTTATTCATGCAACTCCAAGTAATGTGTATCAAAATCAGAAACTGAGGACTTTGCTCTTAGTCTCAAACCAGTCTTTAACGGGAAGATGATTACCATTAGCTTTTGCTAATTTTCTATGTGTTTAGCTGTTTAGTGATAGCAGAGCTGATATTCTTTAGCAGATTAGTGTTTAGTGAACCTAACCCTTTGTTTCCTTCCCCCTGGCAATAATGATGGCCAATTTTAGTGTAAACATCGATTCTTAATCAGAACCATAGTGGCCATTTTAAAAAATGCCCACCAGGAAAAGAAAGCACAAAATAAAGAAATTATATATGATTTATATGGCTCAAAACACATAGGTTATGATTTTACACCAGACTCCATCTAATTGTATTTTACATGACAACCTCAGTGGCCATCTCAAAAGAAAATTAAAAAGTTGAAAGTGATTATGATTTCTATGGGCTGAATTGCATATGACCTGAAACCAAAGTATTCATCTGTGATAAATATTTGCACATTTAGAGCAAAACTGAATTGTGACCATGGCGGCCATCTTGACTTTTTCCAGTGGCTAACTTTTGTTTATTCTAAAACTAGTAAGCCCTTGGGGACATCTGTGCCAAGTTAGGATCTTGTTTTTGCATGTGAAAGATTTTAATGACATTTTCAATTATCTGCTGCACTATTAAGGGGAAGTTTGTCTTTTGTTTCTCACTCTTTAAATAAAACTCCCCAGCCATAGTCTTTGCCAAATATAAGCAAAGAAAAGCCTTTTGATGTCTGGAACAAGGAAAGCCACCCAGCTATCATCCTGCACATTCCTTTATTTCACTAAGAGGCATTTGCATTTCCTCCCAAAGCCTCTCTGTCATCAACAAAGTCGGCGAAGAAGCACACCAACGGAGCATCCGTCTCACATTTAGCGATATTACTCTTGAGAGGAGCTCCGCTACATCCAGTCAAACCGAAAATTCAACACATCCCGCTTTACATCCTCGACAAATTACCCCAGTTCCGCCTCGTTCATTTTCAAAATGTCAAATCTGGGTGGCTGTCGTCTCGTTAGCTGGTTCTGGCTGCGCCTTGGGCTGTGTTTTGAACAGGTCAGAGGGTTTCTGCTTAGGCAAAGCTATTCAAAATGAAAGCCGAGCACTAATTACACAATAGCCTCCAGGCTGAAACTGAAAAATGAAGGAGCGGAGTTCTTTTATATGCAAGTGCATTAACAAAGAAATTCACACGGCGCTTCGCAATTTTCAAAAGCCCAGCCGAGCTTTGGTTGGATTGTTCCCCGAGATTTGGAAATAAAGGAGCGAGCCTGATCTCAGGCGTTTCTGGTGTTTTTCTTTCCTGGCTCGTTTTGTTTCTGTTGCCTTCGGGGGAAAATGGTTAATTTTCTCCAACTGTTTGAAACTCCGCTTTCGTGAAAGAGCAACTAATTTGTGACGCGTTAACTGCATGACCACCTCTTGGATCAAATTATTTTTAGTTACTGTATCTTTCAGTCCTCTTAAACATCCTCCTGGTTTATCTGCTAAAGGTTGAAATGGTGTCACATTGTTTCTGTTACCTTCTGCCACATCTAAAAATGGGTCCTAAGTTGGCATAAGCATTAACAAATGAAGCATATTTTGTGAAACCTTCTTTTAAGTGTTTTGAATGGTGCATGCTACTGGGAGGAGGAGTGGGACAGGAGGAAGTAAGTCACTTTGGCTGTGACATTCCTGTCTCTCCTTTTTGTTTTCCATACTTGTAGACAAACTAACCATCTTGGACTGGAAGCCCAAACTTTTATTCATGTAGTTAAGTAATCATCAGTTGAATGAATCAGAAATTTAATGTTTATTAGAACAAACAGAAAATCTGTACATTGCGACATGAGAATTGGGATTGCTATAACATAAGCGTACACCTTTGCTTGTCTCTCTCCATCTTTTGCATGAGGAAACTCAAGTTTGTGTCAGAAACCTCCTGGCATGTTTATTTTTTCTTTTCAAGAAAACACAAAGCCACATTTTCCATCCTTTATAAGTAGGAGAAGATGTTTCGATATTTTTGGACAATGCTCCATTATCGGAAAAGGAGCGACCTGAGCCCTAAGGAGCGGAAAACGTTACACGCCAAAGCCAGAGATTGTGTCGCATGTTGACTTTTACCCACTTTATAGAGAAGTCCCTCAAGTTGTTCAGCTACTGATTCACAATCCTTTATTGTTTGCACAGCAGAGTCTTGTTCTTCGGCCAATGCAGACATCTAGTATTTCATAAATAACTTCTGTTGTAATTTGCAACAGAAACTGAGTCCCCCACCTTTTTACAACAACTTAATGAATGAATCTTTTGTTTCATTCTCTTTTTCCTTCTGTTTTCATACAACAGAAGTACAGAGAGGTTTACTACAGAGGAGACTGACTGACTTTCTGATTTGAAACATGAACTTTCTTGCATAATTTGTTTTGCTGACAGCTACTATTTTAGGTAAGCAGTGAACATGTTAGTCAAGTCATAGATATTCATACATATATTTTCTAACTCAAGGCTATTTTGCAGAAAAAGATGGGCTTTTGAACGTTTTGTTTTTTTTCCCTCCATACATCTTGTGTAACTCAGTTGAACCGCAGCTAACATCACTATAAATAGAGGCCGTTTGGTGGATTTCTTTCCTTTTTTCGGGCTTTGCCTACTTCAGCCTGGTACAAAATGCTCAGCGTGTAATTATTTAACGACAGGGTGTTGTTAGCCATGGATTGAAGTGGAGAGCAGCTCACTTTGTTATGGCATTAACCGTAAGGCAACATGGCGATTAACGTGTTGAGCAGTTACATCTCTTGCTGTGTCGGTAATAAACGTCTGTTTTCCCGTTAGCTCTGGAAACAGTGAATGCAGGCCGTAAAATCATGGAAGGCCTGAACATTACAGGCCTCCCAGATAATTAGTCAACTGAAAAACAGGAAATGAAACTATGACAAAACAATGACGACTGGAGGAGCTCCAATCATGTCAGCTTTGCTCCTGCAGGGTTTCCGTTTCTTTACAGGACAATGTGGACAATTTCGTGCTCATTGGAACTTTTATGACCCTCAAATCGAATCCATTTCACTTTCAGTTCATCTCTATTTAACCTTCTAAATTAATATTTACGTGATCAATATTTCACTAGAATTTTAGCAGCATGTTTATTGAAATGTGTCTCTTCAAGCTTTGCACATCTAAAACCTGAAATTGTTTCCCATTCTAGTTAGGAAACAGCTCAAACTCAGTGGGGGGAGAATGTTGGTGAAAAGCAATCTTTAGGTCCTGACACAGAAATTTAGATCTGGACTTTGACTAGGCCATTCTTATACGCTTTGACAAAAACCATTGCATTGTAGCTTTGACTGTAAATTTAGTACTGCTGCCTTAATTGAAGGTGAACCTCCACTTCACTCTAAATCTTCTCTCTCTACTGAATAAGTGTCCACCACGTGCCATTTTGCCATGGATTCTCAGGCTAGTTAGCTTACCGATGACAGCAGATAAATAGTTTTTCTGGAACCATGAGTTGTCTGACCGTCATTAGCACATTTACCAGCTTTTACACTACCATCATTGACAGTGCTAAGACCCTCCTCCTGACTCATATTGGCTGTTTTTGATTGGGCCTGTTGAACTTTTTCAGGCAGAAATAGTAGCTCGGGGAGGAGGTTGATTTTTGTTTTTTGTTTTCTTGGTTTATCTTTCTCATATTATACTGCTACAACCTGTTGACAGTTTTACAAAAGATGTTTTTTTCATATGCTTATTAAAAGTTACATACTGCAATTTAAGGAAATGTATGAACTTGATGTGGCCCAGAATGAGTTTGACACCCCAACATTACAGGTGAAATCAAGTAATATGAAAGCCTGACACGTCAAATCAAACAGTTGAGTTTTCAACTGTTTAAGCTTTTACAAACTTTTGTATCGTAGAATCAAAATTTGACATGCCTATGAGGTTTTGTTGAGGTTGAAACAACACACTGTAAAACATTCAGGAAAGACTCTATAAACCCTCATAATAATTACTCACCACCGCAGTTTTTTTTGTTTTTTTTGCTGGGCTATGACAATATAACAACCATAAACACCGCATTTCAACAAACCACAGCCTTCGAGCTGCTTTTAATCATGTTGGCAACATGTTTACATGCCTGACTCTGAACACAGCAGCCTGTCTGTATAAGAATATACGGCCAGCTCCAGCGCTGTTAAACAGCAGAGAGCTGGACCACAACTCTACATACCTTGACAGTAGTGCTGCTTTATTAGGGGCCTCCCCTCACAGGCCCCCTCGGCCCCCCACAGACCTTTCAGAAGTCACCAGGGACGCACTTTTTACGGGCTTTATGGAGCCGTTTCTCAGACTTGCATATCTCAGTGTGAAAGTGCGCTGCACATTTTTCCTTTTTCTTTTTTTCTTTTTAGCCCCCCCCCCTTTTTAAATCCCCATCTGCATCTCTTTAAAAACACTCCAGTTGCAAGCCAGAAAGAAGAGGTACGACACTCTGGGAAAAAAAAGGCTTATGGAGCCACAGCGGGAGGTTTCCTCCAATAACTTTTCAAGCTCTCTCTGTGAAACTCACATTTACACAATGCATAAAAGATGGGTGCGGAAAAGAAAATATATGACCTTTCTCTTTGAAAAGGAGAACAGAAATGGAGTGTAATTTTTACCTTTGGAAAATAGACCAGTAGAGGGGAAAAAACGGGTGGAAAAAGCGAGGAAAAGAGGATCTAAAAGACTCATTGTTATTTCAGTTTGGCACCATTTTTTTTGCAAGAGTGGCATCCGAAAGGCTGGGCTTCTTGACAAGTAAATGGACGTTAAAAAAAAAAATTCTATCTTCGGCTGTAAGAATCTTCTTGTTTTGAGGCCGGACAAATAACAGCAGAGATGTTTGTATCTTTGTACCCATAACCGTGTCCCTCCTTCGTTTGTCACCTGGCTGCATCGAGAGGAGGAAATCCGTAGGGATCAGAGGTTAGAAGGTGAAGCTTAACTCCCAATCAAGGCAGGAAAGGGGAGAAAATCGTCTCGCCTCTCATCTAGGAACTGGCGTCGACTGGAACAGCAGCCGGCGACGAAATTACTATCAAGCGTCGGATTTCCTTTCAGTTTCACGGTTGTTTGCGATGCCTCAAGTTTGAGGCACGAACGAACAAAGGAACAGTTCGAGTTTGAAAGCTCACACCGAGGTTTTGCAATAGAACCTGATCAAATTCACCACCCGGAATCGGTCGTGAATAAAACATCTTTGGTTTTGTACCTTGTCAAAGATATTCATATCGCTTCCCACGTTTACAGCAACAAAGTTTGAGATATTTTGTTGGGGTTTAACCTGACAGATCAATACATGTTTGTTTATAAATATTAATCTGAACTGTGTGAATCTATATTCGACTCTCCTCTATTCAGTACTTTACAGAAGCACCAATAGATGCAATTACAGCTGCAAGTATATTGGAGCATACTTTCAGTTTTGTACATCTAGTTCAAACTCTGTTTGGAAGGGGGAGCAATCATTAAGTCCTGCAACAGAGTTTCAAATTGAATTTATGTCTAGACTTTAACTGGGCCATTCTGTCTCTTCAGTTGTCTCTGGTTGAGTGTTTTGCTGACATATGAGCCACATTTTCAAACATTTTACAGCCTCTGAGGCTTTTCTCAGGGCTGCGTTCAACCATCTATCTACTAATCAACTCTGACCAGCTTCCATGTCGCTTCTCAAAAAAGGCAACTGCACTTTGATGCAGCCACCACTGTGCTAGGTTTCTTCCACACATAGAGCTTTTTATGTTGGTTGGAAACTGTAATTTTGGTCTCATCTGACCAGAGTGACTTCATCAGCATGTTTTCCAAGGTCCTTTAAGGCTTCTAACAAACTGCAAATGGCTATGACTCTCTTCCAGGTACAACTTTCCAGTTTTGCTAGTTGCCCGATTAGTAGTTGACTTTCTGTTGTCTTCTATGAACTTCAGGATATTGATTACTAAAACCTTCAATGCGTTCACAGAAGAGCTGCTGAAATGAAGGGTGCAGCAGGCGTGTTTAATCCGTTTCAATTGATCGAACTCCAGTTTGTTTGGTTAGAAAGTCTGGTTCATTTGGGAAAGTGGAACAAAAAAAGTCTCTGGTCCACCTTCAAACCTATGTCTTAGTTTGGTGGAGGTGAATGAATACATCTATGGACGACAAGAAGACCGGAGACCACCCTACAGCGCAGGGCATTCTGGGTAAATGCAACCAAAACAAATGTACGAGTCTAGCGCTAGTGGAAAAAATGGCTAGCTGTCTTTTACCAAAGACAACACAATAGAACCCTTAGAACTGATAAAATCTGATGCCACTCCATTATTGTTTACATTTCGTGAAGGGGGAAGTTAAGTTCATGTCTTCTTCAGATGTTTTTGTGTTTTTCTCCAGTAGGTCTTGTTGCAGCGCCACCACAGGCCAAGGGAACTACAGCAACTGAAACAGTAACAAATGCAGACAAATTTTGGTCTCCAGTTCACCCAAACGTTAAAACACCTTTATCTATATTCTACTCACCAACTCGGTGATTTCTGAAGACAATTTCTTGCTTTGAATTTAATTTGGGGGGAGAGACTTAAACTTTGATTTTTACACATTTTTGAAAATTGCACATTTTTTTATTCAGGAAAAAAAAGAAGGAAAAATTAAGACCACACCTCCTTTTCCCTTTATGTCACAATTATGCTCTCCGTTGTGCTGAAACCCCAGTAGCATACAGGAAACGTAAAGCTTGCTAGAGGAAAAAAAGTGAATAGTCTTGCAAAGCACAATATATATATCCGTTCTAAATAAAGAGTTTAATGGAGTCATTGTGTGGATTCTCATCAAACTCTCCTGTCACCAATGACCAGTTTGGAGTTGTGATCTCACTCGGAACACTGCAACCCAAACAGTCGTGAACAGAAGTACTGTAGTCGCTCAGGGCTCTGCTGCGGTTTACGACTGACTAATACAAAGCATGTCTGTGTCAGCCCAGCCGAGCTACGGAAGCCGTCAAACCGCCAAGGTCCCAGATGGTTGGGCCTGTTAACATAATCTTCCCGTGACATCAGAGGAGTAGACACCCACGCAATATTGTTCCGAATCGTACTCTTCCTCGCACCGAACGACCTTTTTCTACATCCGTCCACACACCAAAAATCTTGGTTTTCGGAGAAGCGATAGTCCGTACCTGAAGCTGTGACTTTTTCTGCTTTTATGCAACCTGAGCAAGGCTGCTCACGGACTTGAGGTATAAAGCATTTTAACACACTTGTAATGAGTTTCTGCTTGAACTCTCCCGGTGGAATACGATGTCAAGGGAGCAGACAGGAAAGGAGGAGAAAAAAAGATCCAAAAAGCAACAGAGAAATCTTTTTCAGCTTTTGCACCGTACTTGTTAGTCCAATAAATTTAAAGTTTACTCGTCTTCACACCCGAATTGTCCCTTCAAAGGTGAAACTACAATGACGTGGGTGAGAAGGAATGGAGGAAAAACCTAAAGCTTTAAGGCTCACAGTGAACTTGGATAGCACAGCATGAAAGGCTCTGTCGGCTTCGGCGCTGCTGCGCGGCATTAATGGCCCAGAGAGCAACAGCAGCAGGAAATTAGCCCGCAGTTAACTACAGCCACTTAGGCTAGTAACATTTACAATGTCAACACAAAACGAACGTTCAGAACGACTCTTTGTTCTACTGCTGCATCCAGTTTATACTTAATAATTAAACTAATTTGGCTTAATGCTGGTTATTTTAGGGCTCATCACCATACCTGTGTTAAATTGTAGATAAATGAACTTGACACAACGCTCAACCACCACCACCTCTTTCATGTGGATTGCTTCAGGAAATGTCCCACAAACAGTGTTGTGCGCTTATGTATTTATTTTAGGACATCATTATGTGATGAAACTGTACCATGCACTTTCATTTATCCCCATTTACTCTTAAATCCCTGAATAAAATGCAATTGCTTGTCTTCAGAAGTAGTCCACCTAAGTTAAGGTGTAATTTAAGATCCCAAAATCTCTGGAACATCTCACAGAGGGATGTTCAATTCTTTATCCAAAAATTAAGAGCATGAATTATATGCAAACCTGCAGAGACATGGCTAATTACCTAAACTCGTTTGACACCGCACAGGTCACACAGGGGACAGGGATGTAGCCAACCATCTGGAAGAAGACACTCTGGTTGGGCGAAACTAAAACTGATGGCACATCACCATGAAAACATCTGCTTCTCATGCCTATTTCAGATCACAGTTCAGATCACAATGAACACGCAGCCACAAACCCACCACGTCACAGGCTCACAGCTCGGTTTGTCGTTTACGTCACACAAGTCAGTCTGTCGGCTGATGGTCCTGTGTGACTGTGGAACCCAAGTGGTTTGGGTTTATCTCTAGTAGCAGTGAACTGAGCCATGTGTTTGTCGGGGCTGAGTTTATGCTAGCTAGTTGGATAGCTGTCGCATCGTGCTTCAATTATAGATTTGCTAATAAAAGCATAAAAGCTACCCAGTGTCAAAAACCCTTTGAGTCTTGCAATGCAGGCCTTTTTAATGCATCTGTTGCTGGAGTGTTAAAGTAACTTAGCATTTTTGGAGGCACTTCAAACCTAACGTGTTAAAGAAAAAAAGACGGTGATCACATAAAAAATAAACTGCATTCAGATTAATATGTTCTACAATCATATGCAACAAGTTAAGAGTTTAACACCTCGGCAAACACATGAGCTTTATCATCTCAGTGAGAGATTTTCTACCCGAGCACTCAGGAAACTCAATGCTTTATAGATTGCTTCTTGACTCTTCTTGTCTTAAGTGCAACAGTGTTGATGGCCGTAATTATTTCCAATGCATCTCGACTCTTAGAAAGTCCCGGGGCGTCCTGTTACATGACCCGTCTGTTTTCTTGTGTTGCACAATCGCGACGGCTTCACACTTTGAAAAAAATAAGTGTTTGAAGGCACTTTGGGTAGAGAGCCTGGGAAACTACTGGAGCCGTGCTAATTAAACTCCGAACGAGCAAGAGACTCGACAGCACCATTGTTCGGCCTCGCAGTTTCCACGGGGCTCGGCTTTTATGCTAATTGAAATTGCATGTCAGCATGTTTGCGCCCATCCTGATTCTGTCTGCCTCATTCGTCATTAACAGTCATTTCTGACATGATATCAATAGCTCCATTCATACTTCATTAAAAGTGCCCTTGTGACTGCAGTGAGCGTGTGCATTAGTCACTCCGCTGCTAATTTTCAGCATGACACTGGGCTTTTTAGCGGGCTGGGAACGCTCTCTCTGCTCAGCAGCGATTCACTGTCATAAATCGAGCCGCTTAAATGTCGGCAGCGGAGAAGGAGATTTAGGAGCAGCTAAAGACGGAGCTACGGTTTGGTTTGGCTGTTGTAAGGCTTCCAAATAACTACCAGATCGCTGAAGTTAACTTCTAACCTTTCCCCCCATTTATTTTGTCTTTTTCTATCATTTAGGTCTTTTATACTGTTGATTCATTGGAGTTATAAGCAAAACCTTATGCTTTTGATACAGGCTTTGTCTACATTCACTACAGAAATGGCAGCTGCTTGCCAACAATTTATGGGGTCGTCCAGGATACGTTACTGAGGAATATCTTCTCTGTTGCCTGGAAATTGAGCTTTTGACAAGTCATGACACTGTCATCCAGCACCAGGCTTTAGTCATGAGGGATTTTCAGATCCGCTGCGAGGCTGACTGCTATTGGAGATCCTTCCTGGCTACAGCATGGGTGTCCACAATGACTCTCTGAAGACTTCGGTCGTATGAGTTGGTGACATTTGAACTGATTTTATTTAAATGGGACAGTGCATCAACATGCAATATTGCTGTAAACACTTTCCATCTGTAGCCCCATAAATTTAGTTTCCTTCTGGGATAAATAACGTATTTTTTTTAAAATTTTGAATCAAACTGGATTTAATTTTGCCTCATTCTACTTTACTGGAATTTTCTGATGGATAGACCCAATAAGATGAGATGGAAGAAATTATACAGTTTATATTCTTTTTATTGTAGAAGAGCCTTTAACAGCTGGAAACCGCCCCATTCCTGCAGTAGAAAAAAACAACACATCATGAGGCTGCCGCCACCATTTTTCACAGAGGGAGATAATACGCTAAGGGTAGTTAGAGGTTGGTTTTTCATTACACACAGCAGGTAGCCAAAGAGGCTAATTTTGGTCTCATCGAACAAGATCGCCTGCCTGTATCTTTCTGTTGTGTCACCTACATGGCTTATGACAAATGGCTGATGGCTGTTTATCAGAAATGATTTCCCTCATTCCACTGATATTCATGATGCCTTGAAACTGCAAAAGACTTTATTTCACAGCCAGTATCACAGCTAACGAATCACGAGGAAACTTTGTCGAATCAGGGAAAAACTCCAGAAGTTGATCTTTGAGATCAGTAGGTCCATAACAGTCTCTGTTACAGACCTGCAGGCAGAACGTATTTACTACCCTGTTTGACATTCCCCGACATAAAGCTGCAACTTTCAACACAATTTTTTTCTCCACAAGAATTTCATACATGGTCTTCCTTAGCTTTATGGTCTCACCCTTCTCCGAAGGGTTCTGGAGTCCATGCCTTTCCTTATTTGATCAGTCCCAGTGTAGGAGTTGGCCTTACAAATATGCTGCAGGCTCAACCAGAGACCTCTGTGCTATCAGACATGCCCTAACTCCAGATTTGTGGGGTGATAGGTGACGGTCGTCCCGCTGATAGATTCTCCCACTTGAGTTGTGGATTTCTGAAGCTTCTCCAGACACTATAGCTTCCTTCTCCGATTGTCTTCCTTGCCACATCTGTAGTTTTGCAGCTGTGTCACTTTTTCTGTTTGTTCAAAACTCAATATTGTTTTACAGACTAACTTACCTTTGTTCTGCCTGGCCTTTCTATGGTGTTCCTTGGTTCGAACTTGGTTTGTTCACCAAGGTTCTCTGACAAACATTTGAGGCCTTCACAGAAGAACTGTATTTATGTTATTAAATTACACCACACTTTTACGGCACGCCACACTTTTCGTCTTTGAAACGTCTTGTGCTCTTTTTCTTCCACTTTATGCATCAACTTTGTGTTGGGTTGGTCTGTTTCATATGGTTCCAAGAAACAAAATAACTTCTTTAAGGAGATGTTAATATCAAGCTACATGTCTTGCTTTTTTTTCTCTTCATCCAGATAGAAAATCCGTAGAAAACTTCTCCTTTCATGGCTGCCCACTCTTCCATGACCAAACAGATAGCGAGGGCTTTCCATAAAACAAGGCGCTCGGTCTCGCGGGGCTCTGAGGAGGGAAACCATGACACAGAAGCAGCAGCGAAGGGGCCTCTTAAAACCCATATCCGGCTTCAAACTCTGGTCTGCAAAGTCTGTGTGTGTTTGAGATCAGAGTCTCACATTAGCCTCCATAATGAGAACCAGCTGTAGGCACGAACAGTCAGACTGACCTTTTTCCAGCTCAGACTGGACCCCCCTCCACCGCTCCTCAAAACACAACCCCATCAACTCCACCACCTCACCACTTCTCATCAGGTAAATGCTTTCCCCAGATGCTTTCTCCCAACGTCTTCCATCATCCAGCGTTACTCTAAACATTCCACGCCCCAAATACAGAAGAACCGGGTGCAAACAGAAGCACCCACGCCCAACTGTGCTTCTATTAGTGACCGTATACCCACTCACACACACGCACACACATTTTCTCTCCCCTCAACACCACCATGAGTTGACCGTCTCTCAATCAGCCGTTGTGTTCCCAGTGCTGACTCAGCCCACCGTCTTCCCGCCAATCCGAAGGTTTTCCGCCAGACTACTGTTGAGGAGGCGCGCCCTGCTCCACCCAGCATATTTAGCGTTCATTTGGAAATTTAGCCCTCTCTCTCCTCCCTTGCCCTTTCCTCTCCACCATCCCTCAACGTCAATCTCACTTTGCCTCTACCCGCCACTTTTGCCCCCCAAAATAAACAGTGCGTACCAAGAAAAGCCCGGGAACACTACGTAACATGTGGAACAGGACTCCAGTGTTAACGCTCCAACTTTTATATTGCTTTTCCACAATACTGAATAGTTAAATGTCACTGAATGTCACAGTGGATAGCAGAAACCGTTCAAAGTTGGCATGGAATAACGCTCCGGACTCTGGAAGTTGGGGGCTTCTTTAGCGAGCAAACAAAATAAACTTTTCCCTCCTGATTTTTGTCAGCCTGTGTTGCAGATCAATGTACAAAGTTTTCTCAGTTCAGACATGATCTGTAGCACTGACCTGTACACTCAATGCCAGCCTTCCTACACAATGCTTCCACAATGAACACGCATCAAAGATGGACGTTGATTTGGTCAGGTTTAAACACGGAGACCGCATCTGTGGTAATGGTCTAAACATGTGGTGGGCATAATGAGCGTCAGTGGGGACGAATCCTTTGGTGAAGGCGAACGCTCTTCACACAGCAGTGGGCCCCGAGGGGGACGTTGTGGCAACATGTGACTTCTAACGCTGGATACTGTTTATTGGACGCAACTCACGCCCTGTGGCAGCTTTGTTGTGTGCATAAGGAACTGCAGTCGAGGTTTTGGTATTATTATATGGGAGGTTGGTGGTGGCGGAGAGAGAGTTGTGGGGGGGGAAGACCACAGACTTAGAGTTTATTGGGTTTCATGTGAAAGCCCAATAAAAGGTAGGGCCTGACTGACAGGAAAAGCAAATATAGCCTCAAGTCTGTTTCAGATAAATCATTTACTCTGAGATCACCAAATAAAATCCATTGGTTGCTTACACCTGCTTATCCTTATTGTGTGATGGGAAGCCCAGTGCCCGTCTTCAGCACTCATGAGATGCGACTATTAGTAAAATACTTCTCTCTATCCAATGTGCACCACAAATCGAAAAATACAGAAACAGTTTTGGTTGTAGCTCTAAAAAAATGTGACGTGGTTCAGAAATCATTAGTGCTTCTGAAAAGCAGTGCTTATCTACAAAGGGAAATTCTTTCAAAGCTCTAAGAAGTGTTGCTTTTGGCAAAAGTAATATCACATGTTATTCCCGCCGATTGGGAAAAAAAACACCCCAAAAAACAAGCAGTTCTGTGTTTTTGCTTGTAAGGCATGGTTTACTGTGTGAAAGTCCGAACTTGTGACAGAGATGAGTCAGAACTGATCCGCGGTACCACGAGCATGTTAAGCCCAAGAGACGCCTTAAAGATAGAAAAAGCAAAGAAGTTTAGAATCATTTGATGACTAAATGGTTTAGATGGAAACACAGACAACAAAACACAAAACTAGTTGTGAAACATTTATAGCTGTACGCCAGAAAACCTGCTTCCTCCTGTGTGTCATTTTGCAAGTTTGCAGGAAACTTCAGCTGATCGACGGAGGTTCCAACTTTTTGCAATTTGCATTTAAACGATAAGAGCAGCAGAGAATTTGAACGGGCCGATGTTCCAACAACTTCTCTGTGGATCCGACAAATGCAATTACGAGTAATTCACCTCATTGCCTCTGATTGATCACGTTGTTATTTCTTCATTTAATTCGAGAGAAGCGGATCGTAATCTCTCTTTCTGTTATCCCAGACCGGCATGGATGAATGAGCTAAATGCTTGTCACTTTGTTTGAAACGGTCTCATGTACTGCAGGCTCTCTGCCGTCTCCTCTAGAAGGACGGCAACATATATAGAGGAGACATTGTTTGGGTTGACAAACAAAAACTTTGCCTTAAACACCTGAGTGACGACCGTGGTATGTTCAGAAGCTATGAGGCATTCATTTGTAACGTGGCGAGGAAGAAATATTCACATCTTCAAAGGGAAGTTGTGAAAATGTTTCACCTTTTTGTTTCTCAGCAGTATGTCAACAAATAAGATACTCAAATCAAGAAAGGTAAAACTTAAAGGGGCAGTATTCTGTATTTCCAAGGCATGCAGTACCATTTTATAGCGCAATCAAGTTTCTGTTACCTTCAGTTGTCATGAAAATGCTAAATATGTATTAAATATGGCTTAAAAGTAATTTGTCTTTATACTTTAACACTTTGAAATTGAGCCCCTGTCTCTTTAAAAACTCCTTTTTCTGGAACTCTGCCATCAGGAAGTAATTTTAACATGAATTTCTCAAACTTGCATGAAAGAATCAAGGTAAAACTCCAGCTATGTTTTTGCTGCGACTAGATTTTACATGACACTTCCTCTTTAAGAGAGAGATCAAAGATTTTTATGGCAGACATAAATAGATAATGCTTAGAACAATAGATACTGCTTTGATAAATCATGAAACCACAACTTGATGTTACTTTTAAAGAGAGGAGAAAGACCCAAACAGACGGTTATGAGAAGTAGGGCGAACACCTTGAGATTATTGTCCTATATGAAGTGACTCAGCCGAATGGTGGCAAATTCTAAAAGTTATTCTGAAATTGTGATCAATCAAGCAGAACACATTAACACTCAGGCATTGACGTCTCAATATGTAAAATTAGGCTCCAGGGGAAAAACAACAACTGGTTAACAGATCCAGGGGGAAGCCCAGCCACCTCTCTCTCCCTTAGCAACACTCACAGGATTATTCTGGGTGATCCCAAGGGGTTTCCAAGCCGAAAGGGAAATGCAGTCCCTTCAGCATGTTCTACTAGGGGCCTCCGCCCAGTTTGATGAGGGTCCCTGGAAAACTTCCAAAGAAAGACTCCATGCTTACAAGCTCTAGAGGCCAGAGGGTCACAGCAGGTTGTCCATGATATCCAGATTCATTAGGTAATGAAGATGAAAGGATACTGGACCCCCTCTGCAGGTGGTCTCTGTGAAGTTGTCCCTGATCTATAATGACTCCATTTATGCTGGTGTACAGCAGATGTTAGTACCAGCTCTAAATGTCTTTAAGTTGGTGTAGGGCAGTGGTTCTCTGTTCCAGTCCTCAGGAACCTTCGCCCAGGGCATTTAAAACAGGACTCTGGTCCAGAACACCTGATGCAAATGATTGCATGACCTCCATGCATGCCATCAAGTGCTGCACAAGCCTGTTAATCACCCGTTTATCCAAATTAGGTGAACTGAGAAGCACTGGTGCATTGTTGTGACTGTGATCCGTTTACAGGTGTCTCCCTATGTCTCAGTACAGGTGTGGTTGATGGACTGCATCTTTCAGCGGTTTTCCTAAAGAGATGTTGCATGGTATTTCTTGTAATGTGGAGTTTTGAACTTCAAACAGTGGCTTTCTCTTTTTATTTCCCCTCTGAACTATCAAAATATCTTCAAAGATTGAAGGAACTCCCAATCTTTTAGTGAAATGTCAAGACTTGCTGGCAAGTGATTGTGCAGTTTTCAATAAGATGAAAGCAAATCTAATATCTCTGGTTTCTTTACCATGTCTCAAGTTGTCTTTGCAATACTTTGATGCTCATCTCAAATTTCTTGTAAAATAAGGACTTATCTAGAAAGATCAACGTAAACCTGTTTTTAAACCTTATCCTTTCTTAAGACTCATTGATCATGTTACAGTATCTCTCAAGATTCCGACCTTTAAAATGGGTTATTATTATTGTTTCCATCATAATAATACAGGAAGTCGGTCGTCAGGTTTAGGATAGACTGTTAAGTGCATCACTGTAATATCAACTGTAACAACGTGGAAGACAGAGTACTTTAGTACTTTAGTACATAGAGCAGATTAGTCTGATGGATTTTTAAATAAAGAAAAACACTGCCAAGATTTCATTGTATTTTAATTTAACCTTTAACCAGGTGATGACTGTGGAAACAGGCAACAGTTTTGAGATTACAACCAAGATACATTGTTAAGAAATGCATACATAATAAAGTTATGTAAATGTGGTACAGCTCAGCCCCTAAAATACTTGTGGCGAGGATCAAAGCCATAAGAAAAAGAGAAAAAGTCCATGATCCAACCAAAACGTAATGCAACTGCCTAGAATAGAAACCACAAATAACTATTTACTCCTAAGTCTTAGTAACAAGAAGCAGTGAAGGAGACCTGATGCTACTGGGAAGAGAGAAATGAAACCGTAGACTCAGTGAAATCATACATTTTTGAGTGTGAATATGATTGGAAATTTTACGGAAAATGTAAAGGCACTTCAAGTCAAATTACAGCACTGATATTCCCTTCCCGCCACTCCCAAATGGCAGTGAACGTCCGTGTACTGTAATTTAAGAAAATTGCCTAAATTTCTTTTTCCAGTATTTTGCTGAAAAAAAATAAAGCAACCTCTGGTGGAGGTTGAAAAGTCAAGAAGTTTCTGACTGCTGGTTTAAAACATGAAATTACTTTCTCTCTTTCCGCTCTGCGTCTTGGCCTTGGCATTTCTTATCAAAGTACAGTCTCTCTCTCAAACACCACTATTGCTCTCAGCGTGTAACTTTGGTGTTGTAAACCAAACTATTTTAATTTGCTGCAGATGTGAAAAGTGTGCACTTCAAGCTTGATATCCTGTTTCATACTGTTAATTTGAAATGCTAAAGGAAGTAGATTTTGAGTCACCCTTTGCATGAACCGTCAGCCGATGAAGACCTCTTATCAAACAGATGTGGAAGCTAACAGGTTGGGATTTAACACAACGTAAATGACCTATTAGATTTTTAAATAATTGTTAGCCTGGCTGTTGGCACTCATCTGTCAGCTAGGCTAACAGGGTTATTCAATGTCTAAATAAACATTCGCACTGAATGAAAAGGCATGTGAGTTATGTGAAAACATAATTTCAGTAGGATTCCCTGTAGTGAAAATCAATAATGTAAGACCAGAGGTAAATTATTTGGGAGCGCTGTAAGAAAAAACAACCATTGGCTAACTAACAGTGAAGCTAAAGTTAGCATCAGTTTGAGGGAGCTATGTGATCAAAAACCTAAGACTCAAATATGTGTGCTTGTTAGTCTGCTTACTTTGTATGGAAGGCAGGAAATCTCACTACTTTAGAAGCCCATGATTTCTCATTGTTGTTGAATCTTACTTGCGAACTGCCATTTATTTGTTTTCAGAAAGTGATGTTTGTCTTTTGAAATAAGTTAAAGTACATTTTAATTAGAGTATTACTATGTGGCCTGTAGAGATTCTTTAAAGGAGCCGTAATATGTAAAATTGACTTCCTTCAGCCAAAACATACCTGCAGTGTTGCATTGACTCTTTCATGCACGTTTAAGAAATCTTTTAATTTCCATGGCAACCGCTCAGCTGTGCAACATGCCTGGATGGACCTAGCCCCACCTTCAACCTGCAGCTCCTCCACTGAGCCACACTTTGCAAGTTTCTAAGACTCCTCCGCTCAGCTCCTTCAGACTAGCCAGCAGCAATTGGCAAAAACTACTGAGCTACATCTCAGTGAAACACTGGTAAAATCATTAAAGGGCCAGCAGAGAAGTGATGTTGTGATGACTTCCTGAGGCAGAGTTTCAGAAAGAGCAGGAGTTTTTAAAGAGACAGAGACCCTATTTCAAAGCATTAAATTACAAAGTTAAATATCTTTTTAAGTCATATTTTATACATACAGAATTTTTATAACAACTGAAGGTATCATAATTGCAATATAAAATGGCACTACGTACCTGGAAAATGCATAATACTGCCCCTTTAAAGTATATCCTGTAATTTGCGAATCTTTTACAAATTAAACTGTTGCTAAAATTAATCTTCTCATGAACTCAATTTCTTATATTGTATTGCCTCAATTTATTGAGCTGAAAAGAAGGTTATATCTGAATCTCCCTATTTACACAAATGCCTGTGTAGTGTTTCTTCCTTCAATACAAAGGTGAGTGATGTTGGTCATGTCAGAGCTAAATCAGAGGCCGAGTCCAGTGCCACTCTCTGGACTCGGCACAGATGGCTTGAACAGATTTTGTCCATAGTCGACACAAAGTTTTACAAAGCTGTCAACTCTCAGGCTATATTTGGATTCATAGAGACATTTGTTCACCTCATCCTGAGGATTTGCTGTTTGGGTGGTGGATATCGACACAGCTGTAAGACTTTTATAAATCCAAATGGGCCCGGATGAAAACCAAGTCTGAGTGTTTGAGATGGAGAGTTGCTGAGAGCAAGAAAGATCATCAACAGGACCTTGTGAGCACCAACTGAGGCAAAAGGGAAAGCGAGCAATGTGTTTTTTTTTATTATTATTATTCTCTGCTCGAGGCAAAAGACAGTCCGCCGAGACGCTCACTGTTTTGACTGAAGACTCAAACAAAGCCTATAACTAAAATCAATACTCGACTTCATAAAACCCTGATTCTGGGAACAGAATAGAACTGGATCGTGGCTACAGTCCCATTGTAAACTTTGATGCTGTGAAGAGATAAATAAACAGAACCCCCCCGGGGCTTTAAAAATCTATCCAGAGAGCTGGGGATTCTAAATATTGATTGGATGAAAGGTTTATCTTGTTTATCTTGACTCTGTAATTCCAGTCTATCCAGTGTTGCTCCTGAGACAGTTATTAATGCTTTCTCTGCTTGTACTGGAGCCAAATTTCATACATTTGTACACATCTATTATTCAGTTTTAATTACAGGTTGAGATGCATCAAAAGTAAAGAGGAAAAACAGAATTTTTAGGAGCTGAAGAAATTTTAATGTGGATGTGTATTTAAAAAATGAAACACAGGGCAACGTAGATGAGGTATTTTTGATTTGATGGTGCTGCTGCAGACGATGGCATGTCATCGGCTCTATTCTCAGTCATTCACGCTGGGTCGTTGCTACCTCGCCATACTGCACACAGGGTAAAAAGCTCAAACAAAGCCTATAATAAAACCCTGATTCTGGGAACAGAATAGAACTGGATGAGATCTTCGAGGTTGAAAGGCCACTTTGACATTACCCTAATCATTGACTACCTCAGCAGATGCATTATCAGGTTCAAATCTAGACTCAGAAATGTCCAACCAACTTTCAATCATAACCAAGTTTAGAGGGGCACCATTAGTCACAGAGTACCATTTCATAGCACAATTTAGGTAATATGTTTCCTTCTGTTTTTCAAAGTTAAATTGCCACATATAATTTAAGAAATTTAATGCCTTGAAATCGAACCTCTGTCTCTTTAAAATCCCACGTCTCCCTCATTAACTCTTTAAAGTTTTTATCAGTGTTGCACTGAGAAGTAGCTCCTATAATGAGCTCAGCAGATGTGCAGTTTTACCAGGTGTTTGCTAATTGCTGCTGGCTAGTCTGAAGGAGCTTGTGGAGGAGGGCTGCTTTGTGAAGCAGAAACTTGGAAGCTTGGAAACAGCGGCTCAGAGGGGGAGCTTCGTCCTCGAAGGCGGGGCTAGGTCCACTCAGGTTTCCTGCACAGCTCAATAGTTGCCATGGAGATTAAAGGATCCCTGAGGCATGCAGGATAGAATCAAAGTAACACTCCAGATATGTTTTTAATCACTGAATAAAATTATAACATAACGTAAAGCTAAAAAAAGTCTCTTATGTTATACTGCCACTTGGGTATGAAAGTTTCTGAGCTTAACTGTAAATAACTTTGAAGTCAAACCATCCTCCAGAACGTTCTTGGGTCTTTTTTTCAATCACTAGGGTTCTGACCACGTGGTCAGAACACGTCTGAAAGGCCGCGTCGGACGAGGTCAGAACCCGCATGTTGCATCTCGCCGGGAAATCAAAACTCCCTGCCAGCAAATCTGATCGAAATCCAAGGATTACCGTTTGGAGTTTGCCGCGGATCTGGATGAGCCGTCAAGCTGGCGACGGCGCTTCATGTCACAGCTCTGAGTTCTGCTCGAAACGTCTCACAAACTAATGTTTCCCCCTGTTATTTCCAAGATTTCTCTTCTTTTTAAACACAAAACAGAGTAAACAACCGACCGTAAGAAACAGTTTGAAACAGACTAGCGGTGAAAGGCCTTCCATTGACCTGAAGCCGAGGTCTCAGGCGAAACAAAATATATTTTTTTAAAAAGAGCCTCCTCGTCTGTCCTTCTGTAATGGAGGCAGGATTACAGCGCTTAGTTCGCTCTCAGCGCCTGTGATGTTGTTGTCTTCTTGCTCTTCCCCGTGTTTTGAGTTTTGCAGATTAAAGGAGCGCAGCTCTTACAAAACTGTAATTTACCATTGAAGCCTCACGAGCCAGCCTGGTTAAAAGCTTTCTGAGAGTAATTAAAATTCTCCAGCATTTAAATACTGTGGGCGCGCGCGCGTGCAAACCGTCCTTTTGGGAGCTTCTTGGACTAATCTGGGCGACTGTAGAAGTGAGTTTTCGCGCCGTTAATGGGAGAACACATCATTTCACAGCTCCCAATGCGATTATGCTCTTATTAGGGTCAGACATTCATAAAGACTCATTAGCTCTCCCCCCTCATCACGCGTGTGGGTGATATCGTTTTCATCTCTTATGTTGTTCGCCGCGCGCTCTGCTTAGATTTCGGGGACCGGATCCTCCCTTTGAACTCATTTGTAAGCCGCAGAGTTTTTACACCCCAATCTCAACTCGGGGCTCAAGAGGAAAAGGCTTGGCGGGTTTGATGTTGCATGTTTTCAGTGAAGTTTCGAGTGACTTTGAGGCACAAGGAAATCATGTTGGTTTATGTGATACATCCTGAGGCAACAGTTTTCGACGAAAGGTAAAAACTATCCGAATCCTTCTTTCACAGAGTTATGGACTTGTGACTTGGAAGATGCAGGAAGAACTGCTGCATCAGGTCACAAATACATTTAAGGCAACTAAAGGGTTCAACTGCCACAGTATTTAAAGGGGTAATGTTGTTATTTTTTAGCTTTACGTGATATTATAATCTTATTCTCTTAACAAAAACATACCTGGAGTGTTGCTTTGATTCTTTCATACATTTTGGAGAAATCTTTTAATCTCCCATGGCAACCATTCAGCTGTTCAAAATGCCTGGGTGGGGCTAACTCCGCCTTCGATGGCATAGCTCCTCCTTGGAACTTCATTTTCCAAGTTGAGCTTCCACGTTACAGAGCCGCCTCTCCCCCACTCAGTTCCTTCAGACTAGCAGCATCAATTAGGAAACATCTGGTGTAAATGGGCATCTTCTGAGCTCATTAAATGAGCTACTTCTCCATCCAATGTTCTGACAAACGTATGTAAACGCCTGATAGATGAATGTTGATGTGATGTCACGCTGAAGGTGGTGTTTTGAAAAGAGCAGCAACTACTTAAAGAGACAGAGGCTCAATTTTACGGCGTTAAATTGCAAAGTGAAATTTCTTTTAAGTCATACTTGATGCATACAGCATTTTTATAACAGCTGAAGGTAACATAATTACTTAATTTTACTATAAAATTAAGTTAATGTGTGGAAAATGCATGATGGTGCCCCTTTAAGCGGCAGTGAATATTCAATCTCATTAGAAACTAAATAGAAACGGGAAGCTAAATGATCAGTATAAGAAAAATGCATAACCTAATTTCTGATTAATTTAGATACATTTATATTTTTACCACTTCTGTGCACTAAGAGCATTGGAATTTTATTCAATGTTAGTACAGTTGATTCTTAAATACAGAAAAAAAACTAAATAGACAAAGATTTCATAGAATAGTAACATAACCAACCCTGATGCAGCAGAACACTGTGAATTCATCATCCATTTTTTAAGCTGCTTTTTATGTCTTTGCAGTGCCCAGGAAATGGGGCTGAGGGGGAAATGTACTTTAAAAATCCAATTGTATGTTGATTTTAGTGGTTATATTTTGAATTTAAATAGTTTGTATTTTGGCAGTTCAACAGACGGATTGCAAGATGACAATAATGATTTTGTTGTTGCAAAACCAGGATTATGTCTCCAATATCCTTTTAATTAAAAAAAAAGTTTTTTGTCTTTGAAACTAGTGTGGTCCAGGGCAGAAGATGACATAGATAGTGAAGCAGAGAGTTAGATGCAGGTTTTTTTTTCTTTTTCTTTTTTGAATACGCTGGCATGACAGGAAACTGTGCGATAGCAGCTTATTCACTACGCCAGCTCACAGCCCTGACACTTGAAAAATACGCTCCACCGAGAGATTACAATAATGGTGACAGCGACACTAATAACGACGACGCATCGCCTCCGTTTCAGTGAGGTTGCTGCAGGACATGAGCTGATTTCAACTAAAACAGCTGAAATCAAGAGCCAGATGCCTGTAAATGTTTTGCAGCCCACCTGCAGATAATTTACAATTGCATTAATTGAATAATGTGCAAGTACTTTGCAGTGTCAGTCTAATTAATGGCTAACAAGGGATTGATTCATACAGTTGGCAATGCATGTGGTGTTCTCAGACAGTATTACTCTCCTCTTTGGTTATGTTAAATACAGTTTTTGTAAAAGAAACATGACATTTTGTTTCCTCTCATCAAGTCAGTTAAAGGGTTTGGTACTTGATTTTTTTTTTCACAGACACATCCTTAGAGTCTATATTTAAAATAGCAACTTGAAGTTAGTAACTTTTTTTTCTTTTTAGAACATTTCGTGTCTACAGAGGATTTTCTTCTAAACGTATATTTTGTTTTTGAATCACCTTTGGTCACTATGGACAGAGGGAAACTTGTCATATTTTCTTCAGTTTATTAATTTAAAGCAAACAAAAAAAAAAATAAAAAAGTAAATTTAAGTAGTAACCTGAAGCCAGATTATCAAAGTCTAAAAAAAAAAAAAAAATCCCTAGACTTGTGTATCGAATTGTTAATAGTCCTGGGAAGATCAGCTTGTTTTTATTATTAGCCTGGATCAGGAAGCTTGTTAAAGTAAGTGGTTTGATGATCTCAACGCTCTGGTAGGTGTGTTTGTGCGATTAAAAGGCCAGTATGATTTTGTTTTTCCAGCCTATAAAGACTAACAAACACCAACAACTCATTTTAAAATTGACTGGAATCTGACACAAGGAAGCCAAAACAAGGGAAACATGGTGATTTTGTTTAGCTCTGGAAAGAAGACAAACAACAGAACTTTGTAAAACCGGTAGATGACAAACCAAGACATAAACTCTCCCAGACATGAGGCGACAAAGGCATGGATGACTTTGTACCTCCTGTCTTTCGTGATATCATGATAATGGACATTCAGAATCAACAGATGCCAACAAAAAATTAAACGGGGACTGAAATATAACCACGAAGCACTTCTACCATATGGGATGCTGATGAATGATCTTAGATGAATTGGGATTTTTTCATATTTTACCTTAGTTTTGGCCAGCTTCATTTATTCTCCTACATCTGCATGGTTCCAGGTTAGCTTGGGTTAGTTCAGCTAATTGTAGCCTTTCATAAGCATTGTTGACTTACGGATGTCGGTCTGGAAGTAAGAGACTTCTGTGTGTTTGTTTGTTATCATTTAAATAGGATTGTCTCTGAAAGAGGTGGGGCTACTGCATAATTGCCATTTTAATACCAGTGGAGTTACTGGTGTGTTTTAATATCCACACAGTAGTGAAGACTGTTTCCAGCCATCTGCCAGAACAACACAACAGACTTTAGCTGCATTTCTATTGACCATAAAATGGCACACATTGGAATTATTGAAATAAAATTCTCAATGAAAACGTGCCAACTTAAAAAGCAACATGTTTTTGGTTTTTTTGGTTTTTTTTATGGCTGTATCGAAATTAGTATGTTTTGCAAAACTACAATGGAAACACTTTTTTACGCATTACACAATCAACAGCTGGATGTTACTAATAACGGAAAAGATAGAAAGGACAACAGGAAGTGGTAGGAGGAAGATGGTGCGACATATTTTGACTTATCGCGTGAACCACGTTATTCTCATGTGGTTTTAATTGTGTTTCTTACACAATTGCAGTGTTTCCATTAAGTATTTCTGACATTATTGACTAAGTTTTGCTCATGTTTGTAACAGAAACTCGCAGGAATCCCTCCGAATTCTTTCTTTAAGTCTCTTTGGTTGTTGTGCATCAAGAGCTTGGACCCCCCTGAAGAGAGATGCTATTTAATCAATATCTTCTAAAAATTCAATTTCTTTTAATGTTATGCGTTTGATGTATCTGAACTGACAATAACTTAGTTGCTACTGGCTACGTATTAAAGCTTCTCGTGTGGAACACAATCACTGATAGTAACTAAACCCCAATTCAAAAATGATCAGCACTAATAAAAGGTTAAAACATTTCCGTCTTTGTGCTTTAAATGAAATCCTACACATAGATGCACAACAGTCCCCTATATGCTCTTAGCCTTTAATGAGCCACAGTTCAATCTGACAGAAACTCAAACCCTTCTGACCAGATTAAACACCAAATCAAATGGTGACACTGAAGTCGTCTTTTTAGCCTTCAAGGATAAAAATTTGAACCCTTGAACGAGCTTCATGGTTGTCTACTGCCATTTCTTCGTCTTAGAAAGGCTTCAGTGAAATCCGTTTTAGCAAGACATGGATGTTTTGGCGTGAATCTAAGGCTGAGTGTTGAAAAATGTCTTCTCTTTTCAGCGATTCCCCCTCCACACACCTGCTGTGCGGAGAATATGCTAACATTCACGGTCGGCTACGAGCACAGAGACCTCGAGTTTACACAAGTTTTCGCCATTCTCAACAAAAGCTCAAAGCATCTGTACAGCTTCATTCAGGCCACGGTGAATAAACACCAACTCCAAAAAAACGCTGCTGAAACTAAGCTGAACATAGACAGATGTAGTTTTTTTTCTTTAGCTGAAGAACACAACTGAAACTGTTTAGCGTTCCTGATGACATGGAATGTATTTTACTGTTTTCGCTCTTTAACTGCCAGGCTTTGACGTGGTTTTGGGAATGAGCAAAAAGAGGTCTCTCTCTCTCTCTTTCACTCTCTCTCTTTCACTCTCTCTCTCTCTCTCTCTCTCTCTCTCTCTCTCTCTCTCTCTCTCTCTCTCTTTTTAAACATTTATAAACTGCAGGGTGACTCTGTAGCAAAGAGGGAGAGGTGGTCCAAAACCCAGGAAACTGCTTCCCCCACCAAAAAAAGCAAACCAAACAAATGGCACAAAAACGTATTTTTCAGATGGCATCTGTAAAAGGGGCCTTTGTACCCTCAAAAATCTGCTCCAACCAAATAATCGCAGCAAAGGAAAGGCCAAGTGGAAAAACGGAGTCAAAAGAGAGGGAGTACGCAGTGTACCCGGTGGGAGGAGGGGATTTTCTAACGGCAAAAGATGTATTTTGAGGCAGACATCTCCTTCTGGAGCCTTCTGATACGCAGTTCCACCAGAAGGCCTTGGCATATCGTCAAACCCGTCTTTCAGCCGAATCTCTCTTTGCATGAAGGAAGATTCATAAGACCTCAACAGCTATACCAGTTATTTTGTGCAGAGATGCTACACACAAGTTGTTGTTTTTTTCTTTGACAATCAGCTTAGTGGGTACATTGACTGAAGTTTAAGAGGAAGAAACCCAACGCACGCCAATCAGCTCGTCTCCTAGTGCCGAGACTAGAAACCTCCTATCGTCGCCACTTGGGCCTATGGCTGCAGCGTCGTGAAAGAAAACCCATTTCAGTCTTTCTAGCCATTTATGACAAAATTACATATGTGCAGCCTCCAGCTGTTGGTGTTCTGAGCACTTAACAGCACTCCATAGATCCAAGGCTGTCAGGAATGTGCAATAAAGCATCTTTTTTTCTGCTGGAAATGAAGAGTAAAGGATTGCTGCTGGTAATGACTGTGCTGAACAGACGTTGGCTCATTGCATCATGTGTCATTTTCAAAGAGAGTTCAGCCTGAGGTCTGACATTCGTTCTATACGTTTCTGAGAAATCAGACCAAAAATTGAAGCTGTTGGGCATCATGACTTCTACGCACTGTGACTATTAGCATCATTAAATGGTAGCTTGGGATTTTGAAAGTGAGGTACTGTTAAGAAGTTGCAAGGTTAATATCCTACCTGGAGTAGTTAAAGGTATGGTTGGATTTTCTAAATTCCTACTTAGAAATACAACAAATGCACTTCCTGTATTTGGTATTCCAACCAGACATTATGAAATCTCCAAAGAGTTGTACGTGTTCAATTACTCTTTTGACAGTTTCTATTGTACAAAGTAGTGTATAACTTTGGTTGTACACGTTATTTTGGTATTGTCTGCTTAAAATGAAAAAAACCCTAAATTCTTAGGCTGCTTGGTGTTCCTGTTCTTTGCATTGTGGTCTTGAAACCGGAAGGTTATGGTATAAATCCTGACCTGGGTTCCTCCTGTATGCGGTTTCCATGTTTTCTGAGTTCATGCGTCGGTTGCCTCCAGGTACTCCAATTTCCTTGTAGAAGCAGGATGACACCTTAATTCAGAGACATAGCTGTTGGATAATTCTTCTTTCTAATTTGTCTTTTGGGAAGTTAATGTGTGTTTCTCTGGTTGTCCTGTGTGTCTCTGTCTTGGCTGGCCTGACTACCTTGCACATACAAGTGGGTATGAACAGATGAACGGACAGATAGGAAAGGTAGCTATCGTCTTGTTCTGCAACTAGATTGCATTCAATCTGGATAGAACATCATTCAAAACTCCTGCTTCAAACACAAACTGAATCTATATTAGCTGAAAGTTATTTTAACATGTCAGTTTCATCCAGTGACACCGACTAACAAAATCACCTGCCTTTTGACAGAACCTCACTGTTTGAACTGACAATATTTTGAATACCATTAAAAACTGGCAAATGATGGATGCAGAAACTCTTCAAGATGCAAAATGCTAGTCCTGAAAAATTGACATCAATGACGTGTCTGGCCTTATGAATGTATTCACATTTGTTTATTAGAATTTAAAAGAGGATAAGGAATCAATTCCTCAGGCCAGTTGGACGCCTTGTATCTTCCTGACTGCTAAAGAATGGCAATGATTATCGATTATCCTGCCAAAGTCATCCAGTTGGCATTCATATGTTCTACAGATGTTCAATGGGAATACATTTAAATATGTATTCTCTTCCCATTGAAGAGAATACATGGGAAGGGTACAAACTGAATAATTTATTCAGTTTGTACTCTCTAGGTACAAATTGAATGAATTATGTTTTTGTCAGTAACACACGTCACGGTGGGGTAAAGACCTTACTCCATTGGGTCTTAAGTGAGCTAAAGATAGATGGATTAAAAATATAGATGATAGCTAGTTAACTATCTAGCAAGCTAGCTAAGTAGCAGCTAACTAGCTTTCTAGGTAAACACCTAGCTAAATAGCTATGTATCTAGCTAGAAAAATACTTTATTAGACCCATTTATGACTTTGCTCATCATAAGTGGGTTTGAGTAACTTACTGAGATGTTAGGTTAGGTTCACTTCTAACATTGGACATTTTGTGTGGGAGATTTTAAACCTTCTTTAGGGCTGCTTAGGGGAAACGTGTAATCACAAAAAAGCTTGGGGTGAATTGGTGTAGTGATGCTCAGTTGAGATGTGTTGACAGTCAGACGTTTCAGTTGCTGCTGAAGTTCTGCACACGTCAGGAAAAAACTGACTTGAAAAGAATGCAAGTAAATGAGGCTGCAAACCACAAACTGAAGTGAGATGGACCAGAGTGAAGCAAAGTCTGCCTTCTCCCGGGTCATCTCAAAGGAAGCACCAGTTGTTCTTTGCTCCCCACTCCGTACATATGCATTCTGTCTCGGTCTCTAAAGGGGTGAGATGGAAAAATCCCATAGAGAAGGAGTATGTTTGACTAAGTTTCCACATCATACAACAAGTGTTTCACAGCCAAACACCAGAATGGTTCCATGTGCCCTTATGACTCAGGATCTCGTGATGGTTTTAGTGGGAGACCATCATTTTTCCTGCATTTCACTCAACAATGCACAGCAGCCCCTCTCTTTCCAAGCAATATATTGTTTTGTGTTGGCCAGAAGAAGTCACAGAAGGGGAGTATATCTCGCCTGTAATACATGACACCTGCTCACGCCTTATTTATAAATCCACAACTACAGCTGATTGGAGTTCATATGACCCATCTCTCTCACACACACATACACACACACACACACACACACACACACTGCACAGACAGACCTAGGCCAACTTAGATTGTTTCCAAGTGACCTCATTTTAGAGTGATGTGATTCAGCAGTCGGCCCGAGTTCAGATGTCGACCACCATCAATGTTTTATGAATGATTTTGACAGAGGCCCATAGAGGTCTGCTCAGGTCAAGGTAGAACCATTATGTCTGAATGAGCGAGACGTTTGACAGTACCACTAAACATCATGAAAATCACATTTTGGACGAAACCCATCAGATAACGAGGGATCCGAAGTGAACAAGATCAATACGAAGACCAAACACTTCATAAGGGGAAGGTCACTAAAACAAATCCCACCATCAGTAAAATTTAAACTGAAGCTAAATATGAATTTATGACGGCATTTATAACTTCAAATTGACTTTGCAATAACTATAACAGAATGAAGAGCCAACACTTCAGTCGCTGCCAGTAAAGATGTTCAAGCGGTCCTAAACTATAGCTAAGTTTCCATTGACTACGGAATTGGAATTACAAAAATTAAAATCCCTTAATGGAAAATTGGCAATTTTGGAAATATGAGGTGGTTTTTCAGTATGGAAATTTGCGTGCTTCAGAAAATGGCAAAGGAAGCACCTTTTCTGCATCACAGTCACCATGTACATTATAAGTCAGTTTCAAATAAAGGCCATTAAAGCCTTTATTTTTAATGACTTGTCATGCGTGACTTCAATTGTATTTATTTAATGTAAACAACGCAATTGTGAAATTGTGTTTTTCCAACTTTAGCAGAATATCCACAAAGTTTTGCACATATTTGTAACGGAAACACGGCTTTTAACCCAGAGCCAAGGTTTTTATCAACTAACAATAGTCTGGGATGCCCAAGTCAGGGTTTTCACATTTTGTTGAGCAAATCTTTTACTAAATCCATACGCAGTCGCATGGCATATTTCAAAAGCAACAGTGTCTTAACTCTAACCCAGACCTAACCATTAGCTCAGGAACATCACTGGGTTATGGTGCATAATCCAATGATGGGTTATGCACTTTGACTTTCCTTGTTTTCAATGTGTCTTATTGGCTGAACTCTTGAAGTTGATGTTTAACTTAGCTGGTAGTTTGTCTTGGCTAGTAGTTTTTTGCAGTTAACAAGCATAAAATAACGGCAAGGAAACTAACACAAGCACTTAGCATTTCTGTGTTTTGTAAGTTTTTCTGATGGATGCGGATTAAAGGCAATAAAGTCTGATGGATGAAAACAGTGCAGCTGCTTTGCATTTCTCCAACCTGGTTCTTTATAAACGTCTAGCTGTCTCCACCCTCACTGAGAGGCTCAGGAATGCTGACTTGAACGCAGAGAGGCAGATGCCAGGTAATAGCTGAGCATTCCTTGGCAATAAATTGGTATTGCAGATTTCCAGAACGGTGGTTTTTGTTGGTGTGTGGACAGGACTCCTCACGTCAAAAATAGTGGAAGCGTGTTGCAAAAATATGCATGGGTCTTAAACCTTTACGCATTTTGTCAACACAACAAAAATTCTACATCTCCATCTTATTTGTCTTCTTTTATTATATGACGACACACAATGTTGCACAATCGTGAAGGAAAAAGTTCTTTTGTTTTTCTAAATTTACTGAATAAACAGTGTTGCGTGTTCTTGCATTTAGGGTTACTAAAGATCAATTTTCAAGTCTGGACACAGAGTCCCAACCTGATTTAGATGAGGACTTTGATTGGACCATGCTAACACATCAATTGGTTTCATCTAAACTGTACCAATCTGATGGCGTGTTTGAGGGGAAACCCTCTAAGTCTCATGTCCTTTGAAGATGCCAGATGTGCACTATACTTTTACTTGGATGTGTTTGAATTTTCCAAGAACCATCAGCTTAAAAGAACAACCATATCTTGATGGGTTTGCACTTGTGCCATAGTTTTCTTATTTTGGGATGATGGAGTGAATTATGCTCTGTAATATCTTCATAGCTTTGGTTGTAGAGTACCTTGCTTTAAACCTTTCCATAACTTTATCCATGATGTAGCCTGGAGTGTTCTTCGGTCTTCGTGGTGCCGTTTCGTCCATTAATGTTCTCTAAATGTGAGTTTAATCGAATTCTAGTTCATTTGTCTAGGAAGTCCGGTTTGATTGGGGAGGTGTGAATGCTCCAAAAGCAGGAAGTGGACTATAGCGCAGGGCATTCTGGGTGAACACAACCAAAACAAATGTGTGAGTCTAGCATTAGCAGGAGAAATAGTTTTTAGTCCTTTGTCAATGACAAAAGAAAAATCCTAGAACTGCTAAAATTTGTTTTAACTAACTAAAGCTTATCAAGTCGTTACACGTCCATGTCTCATATCAGTTACAGTAAAGTCTGGGTGTGTTGTCACCTAAATGCATCTGGGAAGCAGAAACACTGTGTAGAGAAACTGGCAGACTTTAACAGGATTAACAAATTTCTCAAGATTTTATTGGCAAAGCCATTACCCTAAAACCTTCCATCATCAGTTTGCCAGGAAAATATTTCTCCAAATATGTTGCTTCATGTTAGATCACGTGATGCAGAAGCAACAGCTGCAGAGCTACTTAGGGTGAAGGCAGTGACAGGACAATGTCGTTGTGCTGTTGGAGATTTTTTGTAGTGACACCCATCATGGCGAACCCCCTTTCTGTTCTGTCGCCACCAGGCACTCATCAGCTCCTCCGAATTGATGCGCTGTCAGGTTCAGCGAGAAGGAAATATGCATCGTCAACATTGGAAACCTAGCAACCAGCTCTGAAGCTCGTGGAGAGAGAAAAAGTTCAGTTCCTGTTTTTACTTAGCATCTGATAGCACTTTGAGACATGCATGTAAAGTGCGTTCTAAATGAAGCTGTCTTATTATTACTATAGTATTTTTGCTGCAAGTGCAAGAGTTGATATTAATGTCTGTATCGGTCGCGATACTGAAAGAAATTCTAGATTGGCTACTGGTGGACAATGTGACTGATCCATAAGGGCGGATCAGTCACCTTGTCTGATCCGCAGTGTGAATGCACTTCAGGCTGCGTTCACACTGCAGCCTAAAGTGACCCAATTCAGATGTTTTGGGGGGTCAAATCGTATTTTTTTTTTGTTGCCACGGCCATTTTATGCTTCCAAATAAATGCGACCTGTATGTGGTCTTCAGTTTGAACTGCAAACATGCTGAAGGTGTCCTGCCTGAGCAGTAGAGGGCGCAATAACGTCTGTGTTCTGCCAACCACCATAAAAAGAAGTGCTCAGTATTTTGCAGGTAAACATGGAGGCTAACCGTTTAATGACTGAACAAATTAAAGTTGTTTTTCCATGTTTTGGACAAGCTTGTGAAGCTGCTGGTGTATTTAATTGTGTTGTACTGGTGCAGAGTTATCAAATAAACTTGTCTGCGTTTTAAAAAAATAAACATGAAGTCAATTCAGTGTTGTTTTTCTGTATCAGAACCCTCATATCATATCTATCAGTATTGCAAAGTGAAAAAAGTGGATGAGTGCATCCCTAATCATCACTGCACAGCCTCAGAGCTCCAGCTGTGGTGTGAGTCGACTGCTGCTGTAGCTTAAACCTGATTAAAAGCGTCTTCCCTTTCTTCACCTGCGGCTCCCATTTGAGACTGAATTGGAGCTAATAAGTCAGCCTGGCTAATGATGGCTTCCACCTACTGATGAGGGCAGAGCAGCTGGTCATCATGTTAGGAATAAATGGCCACCCAGAATGGCCTCCAGTCTTTAGGTTCAGAGCTTCAGGGACCTGAACTGGTTTTAAGTGTGATGCTGGCTCTTTTCCCCATTCTGGTTTAGAAATGTGCATCTGGCTACTCTAGAAACTTTTTCTCCGTTTCCATTTTTTAAGCTAGCTCTCAGTGGTTTTCTAAGAAAGGTAAACAAACACCTGCAAGCCATCATTAACCTCATAAATGAACCCGTATAAGAGCAGTTTCGGGTTTTTTCGTCTCAGACTTCCCTGAAGGAAACTGCCATCCAGTCATTGTTTGCACTCTAATGTGGGGCAAACTGCAATTTCATAGCCTTCAGAGACGTTTAGTTTTTTTTCTTTTTGTGCAGATTACGTGTGTCAATATTTGTCAAGAAAAGTCTGAAACTCTTCTCAGGACGGAGTAACTTTTCCACCTCACAGAAAGAATGGAGAGAGCGACAATTACGTTTCACCAAATTTAAACAGGAGCAAACAAAGTTTGAAACATCCTCCTGTGGTCGCTCGGGACAATGGGAAGTGATCCTGAGGAGAACCTCAGGAATGTGTCTTTGGCCGTAAAGCGTCGGGATGCTCCAGGGTCACACGCGGTCATCTTGACCATCTCTGGCTCCTCGCAATTCACCCAGAGGCTGCGACTGACAATATGGTGCATCAGCTTGCATAGTTGGCTGCTTGCATAGTTCAGAGTGATCCCTCCTATCATCTAGCACATTTTTTATTGTATTTTTTTGCCGGTTTTGGCCAATCACTTGTTGACTTCATAGGGATTCTGCTGCTGCTGCTGCTGTCAGCAGTTAAAAGATTCACATTCTTCTCTCTCAACTCTCATTCTTTCCATCCACAAGTGTTTTGGGGGAAAGGGATTTTGCTATTTACTTTATTTCTTTGCTTCAAAGCAAAGAAATCAAGCATATAATTGTTTTCGAGCTCGCTCTTCTGAATTTCTCATGAAATGTGGAGAATGTCTGGAGCTGCAAATATGTGCTTGGTGGCAAACCATGATTTGCCTTTTATTGTCAAAGAAAAATGAGATCTGACAACTGAACATGGACAAAAAGAAGCTGTTATGGTGTAATATAAGTGGCTGGATACATCATGAAGGAGTTTCAGCTGCTAAAATGGTGAATAAAATTAATTTAAAAAACGTCATGCCATGTTAACCTTTCCTTCTTCATTTTAATACCCTTACGTTAACCAGCTGGTACCCCTGGACTTTGACGTTGCATGTCGGTTTATTAGGTAGAATGTTTTATTTAATAGTGGAGATAACAAATTTAAAGGTTATTTTCCAAAAGTGTGTTGGAAGTTTCCGTCAGATTTCCGTAACTCGCTGGCTTTTTTTTCTCAGGAGGTTAGATGGACATACAGAAACTCGCCAGTTTCTTTCCTCTGAGACATTCCAGACATGTACCCTGGATTTTTAATGTAACTTCCTGGTTTTCCTTAAACCTTCTGAGTAGATCCAATTATTGGGATGTATGACCAGGGGGATAGTATGTGGGAAGCTCCAGGGATGTTTCAGCTTAATAAAACAACAAAACTGAAGTAGGAAGTGATGAGCAAAAAGCATTACACATGCAAATTGTTGCTGTTTCACGATTTTATTTGACTGTTTATATCATTAATATTGTGCTTGTTCATTTTAAAAATCACAACATAATTGATTAGAGCCTATAGAGTGAAAAATCATGCCCTTTCTTTCTCTATTCATCAAAAAAACCTTACAAACTTTCTTTAGTTATACTATGCAGACCTTTTTAATCTCCCTTAGGAATTTTGTGTTGAGATAATTCTCTGAGGACTGAGAGCCTCCCAGCTATTGGACAGGCGTTGGGCCTCTGCACCAGAAAACTCTGGGGAACCTTACATTTTCCTTTCAGGATGTCTGAATGACTTTAGGGATTAAAAAAGCATCAAGCTGACGTGTCATTTATGCTGTTTACATATATTTGGACTAACTCTCTTTCTGAACAGTTTATCCCTGCCTCTGCCTTATGGCAACAGCATTTTAATGTTTACTTTTGTGTAACTACAACATCAAGATAATTTCACATTTTTCGGTTCCTTAAATAACGCTGTCTCCTCTTATGTCATCTTTGTTTCACGTTTTTGAGGAACTATATAAAAATGTACATGTCAGCCAAGCAGACACCCATTTATTTCCAAAGTGATTCATAATGTACACTATACATCCGCCTGTTTATTATTGTTATTATTATTGTTATTTATTATTTCCTTTGCAACTCATCATGGTGCCTCATCACGTTCAGGCACCATGATGGACTTCGGAAGTGACTCCTGGTGTATTGGACTGCAATTGTTTTCCATAGTTGTTTCTGCCAATATGTCCATGGCTTCTACTTGCTGAAGTCAAGATGATTTGTCTGTGGAAGAAATGCACAGAATTCTGCAGCACATCTACATGTCAAGGTTGTCAAAGTCAAGCTAGCATAATTGACATACTTCCTTCTTCCTTGCTATTTTTTTAATTAATATGTTTTCCTGACCAGTGAAAAGTGTGATGCCTTTGGACCTTATCTTGTTGTCCTGATGTTGATGATTAGTAGCAAAGCACTGCGTCCCTTTATTAGGCGTACCTTTAAGATTTTTCGTGTTATGTTGACAACTCGACAGCTAAAATCAACGGTAGTCAACTTTCAGAAAGTCTTGCAAGCATGACATCATGTTGCAGCGTGTCTGTGATCAAGACAAGTATTTTCATCTTTTAGCTCTTAGCCAATTGTTGTAGTTCACTATTGTATTCCCAATATCATAATTCAGTGCCATTTTTTTTTTACAAACTGATTTTGCGATTTCAACGTGAAGATTTTCACTGTTGATTCTTTGCTTTCTTCACTAAAATGTTGAAAGTTTCAGCATCTGATATGCATGAGTCCCTTCCCCCCCTCTCTGCTCCTCAAGGAGCTTGGCTGTGGGACTCAGCGGACCGGAGCTGTGTGTTTAAGGCCTGCTGCGCAGCGCTTCATGCCACTGTAGACGGCCGAACCGCGAGCCGATCCAAACTTCATGGGACGCATTATTTCCTCTGGTTATTTTAAGCCTTCTCAGCGAGCCGGATGACGACATTCGCTCCGACTGCCGAACACTGGATTCTGTGTGAACCACAGAGCATAAAGAATACACACCCTCACACACGAGCCTACAGTAAACATAACCATGAGTTCACACACACACACACACACACACACGCACACACACTGCGCCCCCCCTGGATCGCCTTCCCTACTTTCCCTTTTTTTCGTCAGCCTCATGTGAAGCCAACATAATCTTTTGTTGGTGCTGCAGCTATATTTGTCATCCGCATGCTACTTCAGTCTGCCATCTGCCAGATGCTGGGTCTGGTGCCACCCCCACCTCTCCACCTCACCCCCGGCTCTCCTCTCAGCCCCGTCGCCCTGTTGATTTCGTCTGAAGTTACTGCGTAATGATGCCGTCTGGCCTCAAATTACTCAGAACGTTTCTTGAACCCATGGCAGCGCTGATGAAGAAGATCTTCAACAAGACAGGAGCTGGCGCTGACTTGCCTCTATGTCTCCATGCTGCACAAAGCAAGCGGCCCTCCTGAGCGCCGTCTCCCGCCGCCACGCTTTGGGAATTACAGCGCAGGAGACTGGCTGCTGCTGCCGTGAACGGAGGACATAGTTATTTACATCACCGAAAATTGTACATGTGGAAAAAACAAATTAGGACACTGCCTTTGGAGGAATCCATCAAGTGCTAGCAGGGAAGCTGAACACTGTCAGAATGAACTCTGACCGAGTTTGATGGAAATATCTCATGAAGCATCCAGGTGTGCACTACCTTCCACATTTTGTCTCATTCCAAACACAAGCTTCAAAGGTTTTTATTGGGATTTTGTGTGAGTAAGGCAGTAACCCAGGGCCCATGATTTTTTGGGCAGCCCCAAAGACTTTACTGTTTTTTCTTTTGTTTGTTTTGTTTTTTTTAATCAATGCATATTTTGCAAACATTGTACTTAATGTGAGATTTAAATGCCCATATTCGAGTTGTATTAGTATTTTTTTTATATATTAACAATACCCAAATATTTGAAAATGTTGTTATTGGCCGTATTAAATCTACAATTCATCAGTTCATGCTCACTGATCAATATGACTACCTATTACTGAATTTAATTTAGAATTAGAAAAACACATTTTCTTTAGTGAGTGCGGCACCAAAGTTGATTCATTTCAGGGACTCATAACCCTGTAAATCTGTCCCTGGTGACAAACCAGCAGAGTTTTTTTTTTTTTTTTCAAATACTAATGTGAAAAATGTGGGACATTTCTGTATTAAGTTCCATATAAATATATAATACTTTTTGTTGCAATTTTCTGTATCCACCACTTTTGTACAAGTGACTGAACATTTTGCCTGTTTCTTTTTGTCCATGTAGTATAACCTTTGTGGCAAATCATGTGGGAAACAGAGCAAACATGAAAGAAGTTGCTTTTTGACTAGTAGTGAGGACTGCTAGCTAAAACGTCAGTTGCGCTAATCCCAAAGCACTATACATAAGCTCTGCTGATTCTAAAGCTAAGTGTGCTAAATGTTTTTAAAGTTAGTAAAAGTGCTAAAGAGCTAAACAAAAAGAATTAGCCCTGCTGTTAGTGCATTAGCAGAAGTGTGTCCACCACTGTTTTGGTCAGATCCATGGGGCAGATATGAAATAAAATATTTTTGATCTATAAAGCCTTAAGCCTGGGGGAGTATTTGTCATTGTAGCAGAACAATGGCCCTAAACAGACACACAGAGCTGTGATGAAAGAGTTCACATCAAAGTATTTCTGTATTAGACCGCCGCAGTTAAAATTCAGATCCAAATCCATTTGAAAAATGGTGTCAAAACATAACAATTGAAGCACAAACGTTTCAGTCCCTATGTTTTTACTTTTTTTAAGGCGGTAGAGGCATACCCAAGTAATGAGGAGCTAATATGAATGCAATTAGCATTACGGTGAAAAAATGTGAAGAAATTTTGCGTACATTTGTAGCGGACTAAACATCGACACATATTACCTTTGGGCTGAAGCTCAGGTCTGTTAATCTCGATGCAAGGCAAACAGTATCACAGAGTCGAAAAGTTAATCACAAGAAAAACAAACAATTAGTCCTGAGTGCGACGTCTCATGATTAGCCGCTGCGGCCTTGTGCTCATGAGTCATCTCCCCTCGGAGCTCGGGGTGGTGGGACTCCCCGGACTGACAACGGAGTTCTCTTTATTTAAAATAATGAGTCATGCGCAGCTACCACCGCTGTAAAAATAGCAGACTCAAGTCTCCAGGGGCAGTGTGAACCAGACGGACCTGAAACAGAACCCAGCCTCGCCCCAAATGAAATCCAACACATGGCTCTGTGGATACACACATGTATGCACACACACACACACACACACACACACACACACACACACACACACACACACACACACACACACACACACACACACAGCTTTGCCTTGTTGAATTTGATTTATCTGATGGAGCCACCTACCCAGAGGCTGGAGATTTGCTGACAGAACATAATCAGGCCTGATAGCAGCTCAGTCTGTTTCCAACAACAATCTGGGCTTCTTTAAACTTCGCTGACTGCAGCACATCGACGTCCTTTCGCCACATTTTTTCTTTTCTTTTAATTTTATTTTACGTCTATATTAGGTAAGAAAGAGCAGGATGGGGGGAGACTATGTGATTAAAGCCCTTTTGTCTGGCTCCAAGCTGACCACGCCAGCTCCAGATGTTGGACGGGGGAAACCTCAAGCTGTTCCCAACACTGCTTCAACCAATCAGGAAGCGGTTCCCAGGATGTGACTCATGCTGCGCTTCCAGAGGCTTCACATGCCTTTTCCAAGCCAAAACTAATGTAAGATGAAGTAATTAGGACATGTACAGGGCCTTGTAAAGGTTTTCAGACACAATGCCCTCTCAACTTTGTCACAATTTTTAACAATACAGTGTCAAACTGCCATGTGTTTTTGGGGGGTTTTACGTGATGGACCAGCATTAAAAAAGGAAACAGACTCTTGGTTTTCAAACTCTGGTGAAGCAGATGGATGATCAGCAAAGCAGCTGCAAGTTGTTCTGGGTAACGGCTTTGAGTTTCACATGTAGAGACTGAATGTTTTGCTATTCTTCTTTTTAAAGATTTAGATTAGTCAAATATTTTCAGGAAGAAAAGTCTTGGCCAGTCTTGCACAAACAGACATGTTTGATTTAAACCACCCCATTCATTTTGAATATTTAATGTTGTCTTGCTTTTGAAGCCTTTGTATTTAGCTCCTTAGATCTTCCCAATAACTATTACCAACCAAGCCAACTTGGTATGGTGTTTTATTTTTTCCTTTTTATAGCTCACATAATGCCAAACCCTTCATGTTTAGTTTCTTTCACATGTTAACTGTGACTTCCACAGTTGTGGCAAACGTTCACACAGGAACACCTATTTCCGAAATAGGAATGTTTTAGCCCTTTTCCCATGAACCCACATGAAAACGGCACTTTAGGGAATCCAAATGTTCTTTTATTTTAAAATAAAACTCATTCTGGAGTAAACATTTTGCCCTCGCATAATAGTATGGATAGTAAGATTCCCTTCTTTGGGAAAAACATAGTAATTCTGACCTATACCCACAAATGCGTCATACACAACAGTAGCTTCTCACATGTTATACGTTTTGTTTTAGTTGCTACATAACGCTCTATGAAAGACTCCATTTGCACTTTGTTTTTTGTTGTTATTGTTTTCTTGTCGTGTTTCCCGCCACCCTCATGTGGAGACTTTATGCACATATTTCTTGCTCCTAGTTTAGCGACACTTTCAGGTCTCAAGGAGTGAAAACATCGTTTTCCTTGTGTTTCTGTGGGAATGAAAACATTTCTGAAAATGATTCTGTGGTTAAAAGTTTTTTCAGAAGCAACCTGTTTTTGAAAAAACCTTCAGAACCTAAGGGAAAATTTTATGCCTGTTTTTAAAGCTCCCCTACTTCCCAATTATGCAACACTTATTGTTATCTTGTCACTTAAAATCCCAGTAAAATACCAAGATGCTTGTGCTTGTTAAATGTGTGCGATACTGAATATTTCGATATTGATCCAATACCAGTGTCGCCGATACTAATACTGATAATTTTTATTCACTTTTGAATGAAAATAAAAATCTTCTGACCTCTAAGTGGTTTTTTTTCCTTGAATTATTTCATTCTGACCTAAGACACAATTTTGACAAGTTTAAAGGTATCTACAGAACACTTTAACATACTGAAACGATTTTGAAATTGAGAAGTAAAGTATCAAAATAAACCAAAACTTCAAGTATTGATTTCACCCTGTTAGTGTCGCTCCAATACCGGCTTGATATCGACGCTTTGTACACATCCAGTGCTTGTAAAATTTGAAAAAAAAAAAAAAACGAAATAATAATCACTGTGTCGCATTGTAAGCTGAGGAGGCCAAGCACTGCTAATGAATCAAACATGACGATGCTATGTAACACGTTAAGTGGCTACAGTCCCGTAACGATAATGGCCCCTTTGAAATGATGACACTCGCCGTAAACAAGTAGGAAAGATCCTAATGGTTAATCCTTCTGGGACAAACTGAATGATTAATTTCACAAAAGCTCTTCTGTTCTTCTTTTTCTTTTTTCTTTTTATCCAAGGGATAAAAAGAAACAATAGCAGGCACAAAAAAGAGAATGCATTCATCTTCAGTCAAAACGATAAAAAACAGACAGTCCTCTCTTAAAGGGAAGAGAGAAAATCAGAAAAGAAAAGCCCGTAGAGGCCGTTCGTATCGAGGCATCTGGTCATGCATAATTCCTGCTTATTGAAAGCTTGGCAGTCCTGCGATGATGAGAATTTTCTCTAGAGTTTTCATTTTGGGCACCAAACTCCCCAAAAGCTCTTATCAAGAATAAACATGCAATTCTGCTGCTGCAGTGAAAACAGGGGCGAATGTTTTCTATTTTTTGTTGTTGTTGTTTTCTCAGAGTCACAGCACACTTGGATTAAATAAAAAATAATGTTCTGCCCTTGGTCAGGGCGCCTCAGCACAGCAGGTACCCTGCCTGATCCTCTACCTGTAGCTTAAGATGTAATTCATAAAGTCTACAGCAGCAGTGTTGGTTTTATCCACCCTCTGTGTTGCTGCCCGTACTTATTCTTCAAAAAAAGAAAAAAAAAATCTAAATAACTACAAGGTTAATGGACAAGTCAAACTCTGACTCAAATAAATCCCCTGAAATTTCTACTTTGAGGATGTAGATCTTGAATATTAGCTTATAGCAACATCCACTTTAGCTGTAAAGCTACATTAACTATCTCTGGCATCAATTTGAAAGCAGGACAAATAACTTTATAATGATCTAAATCATGCATTTCTGCAGGCTTTCAATAAAGTTTCCAATTTAACATTCAATACTCTTCCAGAATTCATTTTATGATCATTTTTAAAATAAATTTATAGACATTTGAGTACATAGCTGTTCACAGATGCGAAAGCACAGAGCTCAAACTATCCCAAGATAAAAAAATAAAAATAAAACAGGAGAAATTTCAATACTTTGTTTCATTTTGGCAACTAAAACCCCAATAAGGTCCGTTTCAAATTTGAAAAAGAAAATAAGATCAGGACAAAGCTAAGTGAAAGATGATGAATCAAAGATTAGGGTCATCATCTAACTTTGAATTAATCTTTATTTTTTCAGAAACTTAATGGAACGTAATATAAATAGCAACATACACAAAGTGAAACTTTATCTATAGTTCTCTTTTTTGTTCCCCCACTTGAAAAATAATAAGAAAATCCAATTCAACACTCTTCCGGACATTTAACGCACCGGAGCCTCTGGGTTTGCTCTAATTTGACAGAAACTCCACAGACGCCATATTTCTTGGGAGAAGCGACGGCTGTTGTTTTTCTTCCTCTCATAATCGTACCGTGTGTTTTCCAGGCTCTTCTCTGTGTTTAGCGTCACCCTTTGATTAGAAGTTTTTTTTTTTTCTGTCGATCTGTTATGACTGCGCGGTCACAAAGCTCTGGACCGTGTTCAGACGTGCAGAGAGTCCAAACCGGACTGTGGTGGGACCGGTGTGGCTCGGGTTTGAAGGTTTAAGTTCACCATTGAAGTGATAGAAACACTTAAGAGGTAGAAAATAATCCAGTTTTCTTTTCACTGCATGTACCTGATGAAGTTACCTTGACATTTATTTACATTTATTATTTAGTATTAATTAGCTTCACTGTTATTGTGTTCATTATTTTTGCTTACATTGAAGAGTGGAGTCCCACGGGCCTTGGACCGAACATTGGGATTATCTACTTATTCAGACTGGAAATACTGAATAAAACTAGGTGGACACGTTCATGGTTTTACAATTTATTTTCTTTTTTTCTTTCTTTATTTCTCTCTTTCCTACAAATTATCTTGAGAAAAAAAAACACACCTTTACTGTCACCAGTGTTTACTTTCGTGTGTGAACTCTGGTAATCAGCCAATTAAAATGAGTTGAATAGGGATCCAGGCAATAGGTTTAATAGAAAATAAATTCTAGACCCATATTATAATCACCAATGACTTATTTACTTTTGCAACACCTTTTCTTGTATCATATGTATTATTTGGCAAATTGGTACATCACTTAATTTTTTCTTATCAAATTCACAGATTCATTTGCTTAATGGAAACACAATAATTTTAAAAAAGCTAAAAAACCTTTGTGTCCAGTTAGGTGTTTCTTTGGCCGTATCAAAATAGATGAATTGCACAAAACTGTAGTAGGAACGCTTTTTCCGCATCACGCTAGTCACATGATCAACAGCCAGAAATTACCACTGACGGAAACGACAAAGACGACAGGAAATGGTATCAGGATGTTTTTTTTTTCTGACATTACACAGTTCATAAAAAGTTTTGTATTATTCGAACTCGTTGAATCCATAGCTCTAATGTAAAATCGCCAAAACGCCGCATATGTAGGCGGGGCTTGTTACTCCAACGCCTGAATAAGACGCCAACGTCTCCTCTGATGGATGATAGCGATGTGCGCTAGCTCCAGGGATGAAACATTAATAATTCTCGTGTAACTGTTTTTAAATTTGATTTTTAACGACTTGTCATGGGAACAAACTTATTCACATTTGATTTTATTTAAATTTCTAATTCAACAGAAACACCGCAATTGCAAAATTGTGTTTTCCGTTTCCACATTAGCATAATACTGACACAGATCTGCGCTCATTCGTAACAGAAACGCAGTTATCGTCTTTCTCCCGCTCTGTTGATTTCCTTATTCTCTAGAAAAGTTGAGTATTTTTCTCTCCACGCGGTTTGGACCTCCTGTTGCTGCTGCTGTAGGTAACATCGAGCCCCTAGAATGCATGAAATAACACGGCTGCAAGGTAATCACAACAATCTGAAATCCCAAATTGCCGCTTATGGACTTTGAATCTGGGTGTAGCCCATCTGTCACCGAACTGCTGCTCAAGCAGTTTTTTGCTGCCGACGTAAAAGAGGTTCCAACAGCGAAGGAGCGCCGCTGCGAGACGCCCTTTGACCTTCCACCTAGCATCAGAATCTGGGCCCGTGTTTATGTAACAGAGTCTTTTGTGTACACAAGCGGGCTAAATGAGGTCTGTGTGTGGGCTGCGCTCTCAGCAGATCAGAGCCCCAAAATATAATCCGAGCAGCTTGCCTTTGACAGCCAGCCACCTCAAAGGGAGCAGCGCAGGGAAAGATCATCTGCCAAGGGAAAACGAGTCCTCAAGGCGAGGGATGTGTCTCTTCTTTCTTTCTTATTTTTTTTTTTGTTAAGGCTGCTGAATCACAATGAGAATCAGCCGAGCTCTTTTCAACTCTGCAAGAACTTTCAGCAGGAATAGAAAAGCAGATTTGATCTCTTTGTTTGGAAAGAGGTTCATCTGGCACATCTGTGGAGGACGACCAGATGGCTTCAGCTTCTGTTCCCCACACCAAAGAGCGATTCTGTCCCGAGTCACACTTCATGCTTGCAGATATGGCCGTCTTTTGCCGCAGATATTATCTCTCAACGCTTTGCATGTGACTGATAAAACACGAGATACTACAGGAGATGTCAGAGTGGGAGGGACAGAGACGGTCAAAGTCATCCCACAAAAAGGTCACTGAACGATGTTTCCCACTAACAAATGTGTGGTAGATGTTTCCACTGGTTGAAATTGTGCAGCAGCAGTTTGAGTTATTAGAAAAAAAATCAACAACTGAAAATATAAATGATTTCTAAGTGTACCGAGGGCTACTGTTAGCTACCTGTTAGCTGCTAACAATGCTAAAGTTGACGTCTCGACACTTAATGCTTTTCCGAGAATTAGACATTTAGAAGATCTGGATACCTAAAAGGTCACCAGGTCTGGTTGAAGTGAACTCCAGAGTTTAGTTGAACTGTGGTCCGATTTGTTTTCAGACCAGAATTAGTTTTTTTTTATCCACTTCAGAGTCCAGTTATCTCCCCAAATAAACCAGACTCTGGACAAACTGACTAGAGTGAAATTAAAGAGGACTTAGCAGGTCTGGTGTAATTGTTCTACTTAAAGATCGAAGTACATGCAAGTCAGTAAACAAAATCCCATCACAGCCAGTATAAACAGAAATATTCAAGGTTTCCAATCATTTGTATTCCCAAATGACCTTTGGCCTTGAGTGTGTTTTGTTTTATTTTCTGGGGGATTTGTGAGTGTTCAGCCTGCGGCAGCTTCTCATTCGCTAATCTGGCCTCGCTCCAAGGCTAGCCAAATTTACTTGGGAGGATAAACTGAAAAAAGTTTTGTTTTTTTTCTCCAAATGATCCAGAACTCAATTTGCAGATTCTAACCAGCCACACGTGGTCCAACTTCTATTAATAAGATGCTTAAATAAGCTGCCTAAACGTATTGGCTCGTGTTTAATTGTTTCAAGGTTAGCTCAGTTTTCACAAATATAGCAGGACGGAGCAGCTGTGATTGTAATTAAAAGAAATGAAGGATTATGTGACATGCCGTCCCGTTTGCAGCCGAAACGGTTATCCAACCGAAGCGGCGCACTTGGAGGACCGGCGGAGTTAGCATGTGTCGCGTGTCAGGGACACCTTGACAGAAGTGAGAGTGTTGCCGCTACAAGAATCCAGCCTTTTTCATAAGTCTACTCTGGGCCCGGCATTGCAATTACAGGGCTGCTTACTCTGTGGCTGCAGGTTGGAGGCTGGGAGGAGAAAATCATCCTGCATTGAAGAGATGAAGTTAGAAAGAAGGAAAAAGCAGGGGAAGGCTGGCTGCTCACATAGACAACTTTAGCTTCTCAGCTTCAAGGATGTTTGCCTCGGGCCAGAATACCTCAAATATAGTTAATAAACCATGACTCCCTGAAACTTTGTGTCTGAAAGTGGCAGCCAGAAATGTCAGGCTAGCAGTGAGGGAGTTGCATTACGAGAAATAATATCAATATTGATCGCTTGAGCAATGTTAGAAGGGGGTCTTGCTTTCATGAAGCTGAAAGGACAAGCTTGTCAGTGAGCAGCATGTCTTCCGGACAAAATGACTTGCGCTTTGAGGAAACGCTAAAGCACAGAAACCTCCGGAGTTCATATAGAAACCAGCGTTTTGAAATGAAAAACCTGGCTCATTTTGAATCGTCACTCGTTAATATTTAATGCGTTCTTTCCTATAAGTCTCACAGAGCTGAAGAGGGAGCATGTTCTTAGTTCATTCATGAACAGATGCTGCTGCGTAGAAGGAAAAAAATGTCCAGCGTCTCTCTTTGGATTCATTATGATGATTCCAAACCTTTGCTGACATCTGGAGCTGCACCCGTCTTAGCTAAACCTGTTGGAGACGGTTCACATAAACAAAGAAAATTCTCTTGGACTTGGTTAGGAGATTTTAAGTTGCTTTTGGAAAAGTATGGTTAAAATTCCCATTGATGTCCCGGTGTATGTAATGGAGAAAGCAGATCTTTGCCTTTACGCAAAGATTTAGGAAAGAACAAGTAAGATATGTTCCCTCTGAAACGTCCTCACATCGACTATAAATACACATGCATAACTTTTCCACTCTTAAGCTGCCGTATGTCAGAATTTGAACAGTTTTGTCCATTGTTATGGACAAAACTGTTAGCAAAAATGACCAGCGCACCTATTCTGGCTCTCTGTTGTGGCGCCCTGAACTTCTTCAAACTTCAGTCATAAATACTATTTTTTAAAATGCTTTTGACATATCATATTTAAAAAAGTTGATGAAACAGCAAAATTCAGAAAAATCGTTTTAAATTTCACACATTTTTGCTGGAGGTGGTTTTTGTATTTTGCGAAAAAGAGTGAATGAGCAACAAAGGGAGACAGAAACACGTTTTCCGAATAAGTTCTGATGCAGTAAACTTTCCAATAATAATTTTCAAAAAAATTCCAGTATCATCTCTGATCTGAATGGAGGCTTTGCAGCACTTCTGATGCTCAGAGTCTGAGAGATGTTCCTTGTTTTCTAAAGTTTCCTGATTTAAAAACTTTAGCTGCTGCTTGTTATTCCGGTCTCCAGGGCGGCTACAGAGGCACAAATGGGTGATCCATATTTGTGTTCTTAATTTAATTGTTAGGTACATGTATGTGCTTCATGGGTGATGGAACCATATGGATTCTCTGTTCCACCTGTTGAATGTTAATTAAACCGCATAAAAATGAAATTGCAGTTGAATTTAATTATTCTCACTTTAAAATGACTGGTAAAAATGGATCATGACAATTTTTTCAAAATTGCGGACAGGGAAAACGTGATGGGACGCCCATTGGTAAAACTCATGTTTTAAAAGTTATTGAAACCGATTCAAATTTATTTGTGAAAAAGTAGACCAGTAGACTGTCTTTCATGTCAGGCATTAATTACATAAAATCTTCACATCCATACAGTATCACTCATGCTCATATGTTGTTCATCTGTCGTTCAACCCAAACGCACAAAATGGGTTTACATGGGTAAAACACATTTAGGACGCTGTGGAAGGCTTGATAATGGGGCGAGAAAAAAAGTGATGTCTGAAGAAAAGAGTGGCAGCTAGGAACCCAGCTCCAAAACTCTAACACCATCCGACTTCCTGTTTTTACCAATGCAGCAACAAAAAAAGAAACTGTTGCCATACCAACCAAACAGGCGTGTTTGGGTCGGAAACATCCGGCCGGCCAATTGATTATTACTTTTCTCTCTCTCTCTCTCTCTCTCTCTCTCTCTCTCTCTCTCTCTCTCTCCCTTATTCCGCCGAAAGGACAAACCTAAATGGTTGCCGAGGAGACGCAGAGGCTGTTGAGATGTTTTGAAGGGAAAAGTTGAAACAGGAACATGTCATGTCCAATTTTAGATGGGGCTATGATAAAGTGAGCATCCCCTGATGTGGAAAAGTGCTCTCACATGGCTGCTCAACGCAGCGCGGCACAGCCTGCCTCCTTCTGAGCCATAAAAATGTCACTTTTACATTTCACAGTGGAGTCATATCAGCATCTCAAAAGTTTGCAGGATAGTTGGTATCCATTAAAGCAGCAATGTCATCTCTTACAGGTATAATAGTGGAGTCAGCCAGGCGCTTCTCAGTGAGACTGTATTACAAAAAGTCATTTTGGAGGGTCGTTTAAATTATGTCCATTTCCATCAAGCATTTCTATTTGCAAATGTGATTGTTAGTCGATAAATGGTTAAACTCGAAGAACATTAACTTCTTTTATTTTGGTAACAAATCCTACCTGAACATTTTAATTAGAATTTTGCTAAAATATTAACTACTGTTGTTGATATTAAGTGTCCAGCAGAGAACAGTAAGGTTGATATGTATACACAAGTTTTTAATATTTTAATATTTTGTTACCAGTCATAAGACTTCAAAACAGAATGTAATCGTGTGTCCAGCTTTAGCTATTTTACCAACAGCGCTAATACTGATGTCAAACAAGCTTGCTAGCAAGTAAAGCTTCTTGTTGCTGTGGTTGCCAAGGAAACACCCCACCCTGTTAGAGTAAATTTCAGAAAACGTGTATCCATTTTGAAGTGTTTTGGTAAAGGCCTTGCTAAAATCTTTTTATCATGAGGTAGCATCACTGAATTGTAGCTATGGCTATTTTTAGCATTTTTCTATCTGTTTATTTTTGTCACAATACTAATACTAAAGTACAATTTCCTTCAAGTAAAACGTCAAAACTCTGAAGCGAACTTACCGATAAGACCGATAATTTACCTATTTAGCAAGCGGTTTATACCTTAATCACAAAACAGTTCTTATTTGAGGATGAAGCAGAACACCTAGCTTATGACATGTTGATATAATGAACTAGAAATGACCTAATGTGGTTTGGCAGGTACATTTCAAAAAAGTTATGAAATCTGTTCTGTAAACGATTTGGTAACGGCTACATTGCAACACAGCTATGGCACCTAGATGCCTTAGAAACTTAGAGTCAGACTTTCCACCAGGGGGAAAGTATAACTTCTCCACACATGAGGACTTTTTATGACGAGGGAGGCTCACTGCTTCATCTGAACAACTTCTGCTCCAGGGCAAAATGTTCCAGGTACTGGTACAAACAAAGCCCTTAATACCAAGGCAGGTGACAAAAAAAACAACTGAAGAACAAGAAAGTCTTAATGTTCTTACTGACTTTTTTTTTTTTTTTTTTTGCATAAGCGCTCATCTGCAGCTTGTGGTCGGCATTTTGTGGAGCGACCAGAGCCCCCAAAATCTAATCAGCAACTTGGCACATCTGGTCAGCATTAGCATTTAGCTGTCCGGGGTCAGCGGGTGAGATTTGTCACACTGAGGAGGCAGGGATGCTGTAAAAACAGAAAATCTTACCAAGTACTTTTGTTTCTAGTGCAAATATCTCAGTACACTTGAAATTAGGCAAAACTGACTTATAAGTAACTTCTCAAGTTGCACAAGTATATTGTCAGTGGAAATCCAGTAAATTAAATCCGGTTTCGACACTGTGGTGTAAGGGAGACAGTGTCCACATTAAATACAGTAAAGTTTGCAAAAAAATGTGGAAAACATAGGTATTTGAGCACTTTCCAAGGCTCCACAGATTTCATCTACTCCATCTACCCAGACAGTAATGGTTGCGCCACACTTAAACTGCGCCTCGCCAGTTGGCAGCAGAGATAATTCAGCAACCCTCCGACAAGCCACCGTTGGGTCAACGCGCCGCTAACTCTTCCAGCAGAGGTGTCACCGTTCAGCAAGACTCATCTGCAAATGAGCAACCATGAAGGGAAAATGGCTCTTTTTTTCATGCCTGTGATGAACTGATCACAGTGCGGAGAAAACCGAGTCCAACGTCTCATCTGAGCTTTGATTCGGTGCCACCGAAACAAAGCGTTATCCCCGCGTTCTGATCAAAGTCACTTTTCTTTTTCCTCCTCCTCCCCACATCAACTGCCAACGAGCCTCTCCTGGAGATGTCTGGCCTGGACTTAATCGAAGTGGGAAGTGCTCTGACACTTTGGAGACGAGGAGGGGGGGAAGCAACGGACTCAACAGCCGTCCGAGCCAAAGACGGTGTAACAGTTTTCCTGCTGATGTTGGATGTTGAATCCCACTTGCCTTTTGGCCTTGTCGTGTCATCGAGAAAGTATATACCTGTGGCATTTCACACCGTCTCTATGGGAACATTGTATGGGCCTCTTCCATGAGGCAGCCCACCTCCCTCACACACATGCACACACACGCTGCCTTTCTCACACATTCATAGCCCTGCTTTCCCTCTCTCACTTTCATCTCCTCTCTCCGGGTGAATGAGGAGCCGCTCTGCACTTCTCTTTGAAAGAGCCATTCATTGCCTCCGACACAGGGCACCTATAAGCTCAGAGGGCTTCGGCTGCGCTGCCTCCTGCCTTTTGGTGACGTTCAAACACTTTCAAGAAAAATACAACCCGGCTGCAGGTGAAGAGAGGCGGAAAGAAAAGGAAGGAGAGGAAACTTAAAAGGATTAGAAGAGAACAGATGTTGTCTCAGACCTTGGACAAGAGTGAAAACAATGACACGTCTTTCTCGCAACACGTGAAGTTTCAGCACAATGAATGACTGAGAATGTAGAGAATTTGATGAGGTACAAAAAAAAAAAAGCAGCATTAAAGTTGAAGTCAGTGCAGTTGAAGTCTGAGGCACCAGCTCTCCTGCCCGTCATGCCGGTGAGGTACAGGGAAATCTGACGTCCCGCCTCGCACATCATCTCTGACCGGACAGGCGGCTGCAGGAGCGAACGGTGATTTGCGGCGGCGCTTACCTCCGTGCGTTGGGCCAGGCAGGCAGAGCAGCAGGGTCACCAAGGCACCGACCAGGACTGGATGCAGGGCTCGCATGGTGTTTTGTTGTTGTTGTTGAGGTTGCTCAACGTTAAGTCCTACACTCTCACGTTAAAGACGCTCCATTCAGAAGAGACTGAATGAGTTTCCAGTTTTTTTGGGGGGGAGTTGATCTGCTACAGGATACTTCTCTATGTGAAAGGGGCAGGGCTGGGGTGGGACCGCAAGAGGGACGCCCTCCTTTTTTTTTCTTTCCTCTTCATCTCCTCACACACACACACACACACACACACACACACACACACACACACACACACACACACACACACACACACACACACACAAATTTAGATCTCTGTGAGGCTGGAAAATCATATGTTGCTTCTTTCTGCCGACCCAGCACTCAGAGACTCCCAGTCGAGCAGCCTGTTGATTTATTTGGCTCATGTCTAAAAGAAGAAGTAAATCTTATTAATACACACACATGCTACCCGTTGACAGACGTTGGTTTAGAGGCCTCACACCAGTCTGTCCTCTCTGTATTGCTCTCAATTCCCGCATTTCATTGCAAATGTGTAAAAAGCTTCATTCATATTCTGCTTTTGTCGAAAAAACACTACTTCATATTTGTGGCATTTCCCTTATATGAGAAATACAATTCAAATCATTGTCCTCCAAGCACTTCCTGTCATTTTCTTGATCATGTGACCGGTGTGATGTGAAAAACCGTTTCCATCACAGGTTTGATAAATAAACCAGTGTCGATGCAACAAAAATAAAAAAACACCTCATTCCAGCTCTGAAATGTTTTAGCAAAAAACCAGAACTTTTTTGAAACGGTGCGTTGCTATGAAGCGAAATTAGCTTCTGTTCCACCTGCAGATTTCTATAACTCTCTTCTTTTCATAATCATATCAGGCCTTGAGTGCAGAGAATCAACCTTTTACTATTGAAGACAAATCGTGTTTGCCAGCTTTATCTTCCAGACTTTCTCTTGATTGATGTCTAGCTTTTCTGAGATTTTCTCTTGCAGGCCTGAGGCCTTAGCTAATTAAACTCAAACCCAATCAAACAGAGATCGGCCACTTTGGATCCACGATCTGAAAATCGTCTTCTCCGTCAAAAGACGAAGGACGATTCAACAGCGTAGGGCGATCACACAATCTGAGACTTGTCTCATGGCAGAATTTAATTGAGGTGAATCCCAGCTGATTGTTCTCCACTTCTCTTCTTTCTCTTTCTCTCTCTTTCTTTTTCGGTAATGAACAAGCATGTGCACTCCACGGGAGGATTTTCTGCCTTGATATATAAAAAAAATGATAGTCGGAGTTCGCCGTCGGAGCCTGAAGATTCAATTTCACCTGTCGCTCAGGCAGTTGGCTCGCAAATTATTCCTCATTCGTTCCCACGGCTGGAGAAGTGAGTGTGCAATTAGAATTCCTCTGCAACTTCTTGACTGGAGTCCATGAAGCTTAATTAGACTTTCCCCTCAGCTGTACATACAATTCTTTGGAAATGATGCCCCGAATAATTGGAATGTGAAGAATAAAAACACAGTCTTTTCTTTTACTATGGACTGGCCTGAATGCTCAATCCAAAAGCAGCTGTTTTAAAAGAATTGTAGAATTTTGACCATTTAAGCTGATTCCTCACGTCTGTACAAAATGATAAAATGTGCTTGTATTACTTTGAAACATGACTAAACATAGCTGATGTTTTCATTTTGCTTATTAAAGCTGCAGTAGGTAACATGTGTAGAGAATGTTGGACTAAAAGTTACATTAAAAGTCCATTAAAAGTGTCATTATTTACCAAATGACACTTCATAAACATTCATGACTCCTTCATTTTAAAGATATTCTGTCATATTCCGTTTTTATTCGTGAATGTTTTTTATCAATTGATTTAGTTATTGATGTACACTTGTACATCCTAATGGCTTCGTCAGATCGTGATCTGCGGCTCTCGCTGAAGCGGTTCGCGGCCGAGTGTGAAGCGGCCGGGATG
>CAEGAF010075553.1:0-20728 GCA_903067075.1 Micropoecilia bifurca
AAGTAAAAAGTTAATGTGGTACTTTGACTTTTACTTAAGTACATTTTTGACTGTGTATTTGTACTTTTACTTAAGTACATTTCTTGAGTACTTTCTCCACCACTGCTGATCTGTGAAGGAGATAATTTTCTGACTGAAGAAAGATCCAAACAATCAAAGAGTTTTGTTAAAACAGGAGCTGACATGTAGAAATTGACCTTTTGATATGCAGCTGGGAACAGTTATTAAATTAGCACAGGAAAGTAAAACTTCAAAAAGCCTTCAGCTGCAAATAATTATTTGTATTTTTCATTTTTGGACATCCACTAGGAGAAGCAACACATTACACGTTTTAAATTGTGACTTTACTCAGCTTCGCAACTTTCATAGCACTAATCCTTTGTATAAATAGTTTGTGTGTGTGTGTGTGTGTGTGTGTGTGTGTGTGTGTGTGTGTGTGTGTGCGCGTGTGTGTGTGTGTGTGTGTAGGTGTGTGTGTGTGTGTGTGTTTGTATGTCATTATTGAGTGTGTACAAAAAAACAACTGCACATCTGATATCAGGGTGTTCCATAAAAGTCTCTGGAAATACTTGTTTCTCCTAAAGGCGCCCTGCCGTGCTGAGCTACAAAGAGCTCTGGACAGATTGGCATCCAACAGCCGCACCCATGATGACCTCTTCACTATTCCCATCCCCAACTGTGACAAGAATGGAGATTTCCACCCAAAACAGGTCTGTGACTTGGAGAGCAAACTTAGTATGAGCTTTCTGGACGCCTCCTCTGGAATCACTGAGCAGACTGCTCTTTTGGCCATGTCTGCTGGTGAACTGTGAATCCTTAATGTTACGCCAAATTAAATGAAAAAGCAAATCTTTAAACTTCAAACGGCTCTATTCAGATCGCATCAGCGTTCTGCGCGCCAGAACACAAAATACGACCGCAGACGATGACATACTATCTTACAAGTTCAAGATCAACATAGAGTCTCCAAACAGACTGTCGCAGCAAAGCCAAGACCTTGTTTTTCCAAGCTGGCGTGGAAAGTGATTTACGTTCAGAAATTAAGATGTCATGTGTAAGGCAATTTGCCCGAAACCGTCGAACAACCATCACTCTGTTATTGTGATGGATGCAATTAGGCTTTGAATGCAGCTGCTGCTTTTCTTTTCTTCTCTTTTCTTTCTTTTTTTTTGTTTCCCTGCTTTTGCAAGACTGAGCAAACATGCAGATAAGAGCGAGAGAATCAGAGAATATAAAAAAAACTGAGATAAGGCTGCTTTAAGATGCAGACTCAGACTGTGTGATAAAAAGAAAGCTCTGCTGAGGCACCACCAGCCATCAAATGTCTGAGTTATGCTGATTGTGTAACGTGGTTAAAGTATCTCAGTCTGCTCAGTTTCTCAGGCATCTGTTTACTGTTTAACTAAAACTGCACTTTGATAATACCCAAAGGGAAGGAAAGCACAGGTCATTAAGGACAACTGGGACCAATTTCAAGCCAGCGTTGTTCTGAGATTTTTAACTGGTGGTGCTGGAGCCCATGTAAAACTGAAATCATCCCGTTAAAAAGGTCCAAACACCCGCAAAATCTGAACAGCTGAAAGCTCACATGGGGAACGTGGGGATGTGAACCTGATAATCTAATTACACCAAATGCCATTCACTGTTTGTTTAGTGCCACTTTAATTGTTGTAAATTAGTTTAACGCATAATTTTGATCTCTTTAAGAGATTAGGTGTTGGAGTAGTTATTATACTACTGCTTTGCCTAAATGTCTTTTAGAGACTACTGGTCACGAAAAGTAAAGAGTCAAAAGAGCAAAGAGCTGCTGTTTATTTGCTCATCTAGTACATACAGAGCAATGTCTGCATTCCTCCACAGCTCTGTTCACGTTAAACTCGCTCACACATGTAGGTCACATATTTCAGCTATTTTCCATTTGGACTTCCTTTGTACTTTAAAATGATTATTATTATTATTATTATATTTAGCTAAAAATACACAGAGAAAAAAACATTCAAACTATCATTTCTGACAGGGTCACTTTAACATATAACATATCCCAGAAGTTTATTTGGATTTTTAAGGTGATCTTGATCACCTTAAGTTTTTTTCTCTCTCTCTCTTTCACTCCTTTTGTGTCCAGTCTTTCTACTTATAACTTTTTTTCCAGAGATGTTTGTGAAAGCACAAAAAATATACTAGCCAGTTCATATTGCTGACATGAGTCCTGTTGGTTGCCTGTCTTGAAGATAGCAAAATTAAATGTAAACCCATTCCCAGATTCCAGTTGGGGAAAAAATAATACTTGGGAAAAAAAAACATATATGGTATCACTACTGAATACATATAGTTCAATCACCCCTACAGGACTGAGGAGCAAAGTCCTCTAGTGTCAAGTATGTGGCATACTATTGGACAGCTGAGGCTTGGCTCACGTTGGCTCATCAGCATGACACTGACTCCAACTAGACCAGAAAATCAACTACATAATTGTTTGGGTGTTGGAATGGCCCAGTCAAATCCTAGAGTTTAACCTGACCAAAATTCTGTGGAGATATCTTAAGCTCTAAACTGTAAATCTTGATAAACTGAATAAATGTTGTGAAGTGGTGTATGTTGTTCCACCAAAGTAATGTGAGATACTCATACAGTCAGACAAAGTAGTGCAATCTTTAGAACTGCATTTCTATGAATAATTCCTTCATCTTTACATCCATCCACAGTGCCATCCCGCACGTGACGGCCATCGGGGAAAGTGCTGGTGTGTGGATCCCAAGACAGGCATGAGGCTGCCAGGGCCCCTGGAGCTGCGGGGGGATCTGGACTGCCACCAGTTAATGACTGCAACTCTAAGGGACTGAGGGGGGCAGAAAAGGGACGGTTTGGGTTTAGAGAACCAGCTGAATTTACTGGTGCTTTTAGCAGAACCATATGACTAAAGGACTTTATACTTCAGCCGAGCTCTACCAAAGGCAAACAGTTGTGGAGTTTGTGCAAAGAAAAGGAAACCATTAAATTGAATTATTTTACTATTATGTTTCTGTATGTGAGAGTAAGTGATTTGAGTCTTTTGAGCACTTATCTTGTTTTGTTCCTACCATGTGAAATTAAGACAGATTGTCTTTAAACGTGTGCGCTTTAAAGTATCAGGTAGTAGAAAAACAAAACACATTTCTTCAGAAAGGGGCTGTACATGTGATTTATGTAAGAGAAGACGCTAACCTTTTCTGTGTAATCCTCTTAAAAGTGGCAAAAAGCATTTAGTCCACTGTAGTGTAGCTGATGAAAAACAGAAACTGATCATGTTTTCTTCTTAGTGTAGCACCAGATTGGTTGGAATTACTGAATCAGGACCATCCAGAAATATTTAGTTTGAAAGATACAACTTATGCAGCAATTTTTTTTGCATCCCATATTCTCTATGTAGAATAAAGCACAATGGAAAGACAAAAAAAAAAAAAAAAAATAACTGAGTGACAGCATTAAAGTAGCAAAGATTTATGGGATGGGAACAACAGATTCTATGAAATGAGATGAAAGGGCTGCAAAAAAACGGCAAAACCCTTGTGAACTAACAAATAAAAAGCCATAGCCTTTCACTTCAAGTGCACCAAAGTGAAAATTGAAGTTAAATGAGAAAGTCTGTATCTCTGCGATCCCAGGACAGATTTTATTTATTATCCGGCAGTGAATTCCCCTGTCATATTTTCTGACGAACATCTTTAGCACAAAAAGCATTGGCAGTGTTGCTTTACTAACAGCTCTGTACGCTGCTGATAGGATAATCTTCTTTCTCCAGCTGGTGCTAAAAGATGCCAGTATGACCCTTGTGTTTGTATGGATATGCTTTGGCTTGCAGGATTTCTCCCCAGCAGACTGCTTGGCAGAACTAAATGGTGCTATATTCTGACTGTGCCAAAATATGAAGAAAAGATGGTTTCTACAGTTTTTTGTGTGACTTTTTTAGCATTCAAGAAAAAGTGAGAAGAAAGTATTGGCATATATGAGAGGCAACCTTATGTGTTCAGCTTTCTGCTTTAGCTATTGACAAATATTTTATTTTTCTTTAAAATGATGAAAATCCAGTATCCAGCTTTGCCTATAGTTGTTTTAACTAGCTAGTGTTCTGAAAAAGGCAGAACATTTTTGTTAAATAAAACAGCATTGTGCAATGAGCTTTGGATGACTTCTAGCTAACAAATCAAGTGTTTTAATCTGGTGTTGCTTCAAATGTACAAAAATATCCCAAAACAAATAAAGAAATGTTCTTTTAGGTTCCCTCTTAAGTATTATGATATTCACATAGGCATACCAGTGGGGATTCAAAGGAGCGTACTGGATTTAAGCTAACTTTTTAATGTTGTCAGATCTGGACAGTTGGGTTTGAATGTTCATCTGGAGATAGTTAATAGTGACTCAAGAAAAATATTTCTGTTGTTAGGCTCATGTTTTGTGTAGAGGACAAAACGCACCAAAGTTTAAATAAAAAGTGAGACTGTGAAGAATTTATTGACACTAGCCAAACATGGCCTCCTTGTGTGGATAATAGCAATATCAAGGATCAATTGCTGTTAGCACAAATTCAAAGGGTGAGATCAGATTTTTGCTGTTGTTTACCATTTTGCCATTTCATATTTCACAATTTTTTTTACCTGACAAAGGAGCCAAAAGAAGTTTCCTACCAACCGTATGCCATGTTTTAGCTGCCTTGAGGACATTTTGTACCCACCTTGGACTACAAAAGATTTAAAGTAGTTTAAAGACACTTGTATGTGACAAAAAATATACCAGCAGGAAGTTTTCCATAGTTATTCTGGTTAGAGCTGAGATAGGAATTCACAATATCAAGAAAACATGACTTTGCAATATTATCGCAGAGCATTGCAGTGATACCATCAACTCTAAGTAACCAACTCGCTACTCTCTCACAGAGTCATGCATTTGCATTAGACTGGAAATTTAAAACCCTTTTTGAAATGGTAAAGAATACAAATTCATTACAGTGAGTTAATGAAAAAAATCTCCTTTCTTATTTATTGAAAAAACAATTATGACTTTGGAGTCTATGATGTAAATATAGAAGTTTACACATTACACTCCAAAACCTGGTATGGGCTGGCCCATTCTTCACTAATTTTGGCCAGTTTACCTATTGTATTTTGAAGAAAAATTTACATAATAACAAAAAATAAATATGATAAAAGAATAATAAAATATCCATTACTATAAATTTACTTTATTTCAAAACAAATTTCAAACTACAATGTTGTCTTGTTGAATAGAACAAGACAACTTCTTCTTTTATTTGCTCATCACAAGTATTAAATATCAGCAAATTAATTCACTTTCTCAAGGATCTGAAAGAATGTATTTTATGTGATTAAAGGTTTAAGTTATATTACTAAAAAATGGAAACATTTCCTAAGTCTATTTCTAACTAGCTGTTCGATGAAGACAGTGTTGGAGAATTAATCTCTTTTCAGAGTTGATAACCTTAGAGTTGTTTTAAAGATCAAACAAGATTTCCTACATATTTCAATGAGCCACACAGACAGATGAAAGAATGTTTTACCTGAATCTATCTTATGCCACTAAAGACTCAACGCTAAACATGTTCAAAAACATTTCTTTGATTTATAATTACATAAAAAAAGTCTTATTTTTCATTTTAAATGCCTTTTGAGTGCATATAATAGTTACTTGATAGTAAGCTGCTTAATCTAAGACTTTGCAGTTTTGAACTGTTTCTGGAGAATAGATTATTTTTTGTTTGCATCTGATATTATCTGTTTACGTGTAGATTATTAATGTTTGCATGCATAAAAAACAAGCCAGAAACAGATGAGGTCTTTTTTTTAATCTAGAAGAGAATTGTTGTGCTCACACGTTTGAGTGAAGAGAGAATTAAAATATAGAGTTGAAATTAATAATGTTTACCTGAAACTAAAATGTACTCATTGTAATGTATCAATTAAAATACAATAGAAACTACGCTGTAGCTGTGTAATTCTTAGTGATAGAAGTAATATCAACAATACTGGACAACTGTAACATAAAAAAACCCATTTATGTAGGTATGTTGACCTATAAAGGAGGTGATGTTGATTGACTGGTATTTTATAAGCTTTCCAACAGCTTGTGTAATCTAGACAGGTGAAAAGAAAATGTACATATTTTTTTTTCTGCACATTGTTTCAATCAATATAAGCTAACCTCTGTAAATAAAGATAATCCAGAACAAGTTTGAGATTCTGATTTGTTGGACTAACACTTTATGGGAACCACAGAAATTCCTACAATGATTTACAGATCCCAATTCAATAAAATCATATGTTAAAGTTTGATATTGCTCAGATATAAATAAAATATGTCGCAAGAAATGTATTTTTACTTGTTGTTTATAGAGACTATTTTTTTTTCAATGGTTCAAAGGTAGCACTTTTTTTGTAACATTAGGGAAAATCAAATGAAATCAAGTGCGATGCCAGGAAGAGAATTATGGACGTTCACATGTCTGGTTCTCTGGTATAATTTCAAAATGCCTGAAGATTCAATGTTCATCAATTTAAACAATGAAATGCAAGTATTAAAAAAAACATGTTTGATTGATTGCACCATATAAACCGTCAGCCATCATATCATTTAGGACAAGATATAAACATATTTTTGGCGCATATTTTTGGCCTGTGTGGAAAACTAATTGACCTTATAGTTGGTTTCACCTTTTGAAATAAGTGCTTTACATGGATATGGAGAATTTTTGACCCTCCCCCATTGCTGACTTTCTTAGATACTGTGTTATTTTCATGTCAGATTAAGTCCAAACACTTAATTTTGTCCACTGCACAGAATATGGTCTTAATGAATGTGAGATTGGGATTAGGGTTATTTTTGTTGCCAATGGCTTTTGCCTTAGTACATTTATTACATGCTTCCCTCCACTAAACCAGGACCTTAACTGATTCAAATCAGGTTCACGTTGGTTTAAATGTTGTGAGGTTTTCTATGTCCTCCCAGATGAATCAGTAATGAGCTTCTGACACATCACTGGGAAGGTTCACCACTGTTTGAAGTTTTCTCTATTTGTGGATAATTAATCCCACTGTGGTTCACTGAAGTCCAAATGCCTTAGAAATTTCTCTGTAACCCATTCCAGAACAGACAAAAATCAAAGGTTTTGCTTTTCTTCTGTTTCCAAATATCATTTAGTCTGGGTGTGGATTTTTGAAATCTTTCAGATAACGTTCTTTTGTCAGGCATGGTCCAACTTAAGTGATTTCGTTATTTTACAAATAACGTGGTAATCACATCACACCTGAGTCTGACAGAAATGGATCTAAAACCTGCAGGAAAGTAGATCTTGGGGACTACAATTAGAGACCCTTGACCTAAACTGACAAGCTAGCAAAGCAGAGAATTAATCATAGAAGCAGCCAAAACGTCCCTGGTAACTCTAGAGGAGCTACAGAAATCCACAGCTCAGGTGGAATAATCTGTGGACAAGATTGTCCACAAAACAAATCTGGTGTTTTTGAGACACTGGCAAGAAAGAAGTAAAGCATCATTTCAATCTGTAGAGACTCAAACGGAGGAAGAAAGCGATTAAAAGAGTTTAATGACAAAATGAACATGAAAATAAACAAAGTCCTTTGGCGTTCAGGCCCCAGCCGGGGACGTCGTGCTGGACTTCGATAAGCTCGATGAACATTCCTGATGCAGCATAGGAATGTAGACCCCCGGGTCCTGTACTGGTGACAACAGTCGGAGGAGGATGAGGCCTCAGAGCCTCATCCTCCAGAAGGTGGAGATGGGGTGGAGGTAGGTTGATCACAGCTGGTGAGCAGAGGAGGCCATGGCTTTGAACTGGAGCCCAAACGATGATTGGCTGGAGTGAGGCTTGGACCGGCGCTGATAGGTCCAGGTTGCAGAGAGGGAGGTGCTGATGGATGAGGTTAGGGTTAGGTGCGACTAGAGTCTTCCAGACTGAACTTTTGTCAAGACTCCATTAGACTACACCATCACAACACACTGAAGAGCAAAGAGAAAAGGGCAAAGTTCAAACCATCTCTTCTATCAATCATAATAACGAGGGATCATATGCTCAACTCCAACATCTTTCTGCCCAGCTTTCTAACAAAGTGGCCAAACAGTTTTAAATAGGAGAGGTAAAAGCAATGGAGGTGGATTAGTAGCTGATGGTGTCATCTGGGACATGTAACTGTGGGAATATTATCTATGCTGCCTGGATTTTGGGCTGTTAGCTTCTCATGATAGTGATAAGACTGTTGTACAGCAGTAGTCTTCTGTCAGAAGCCTCTTCAGGATTGTTGCTAGACTGACTGCTCCTGGAGATCATTCTTGCCCACAGCAACAGTGTCTACAACGACACTTTGGAGATCCTTAGATCTCCAAAGTGAAACTAAATCTTTGCAACAAGATTTAGTTTCTCATGTGAATGAATACAATATTTTCTTAATTGAATTAAATTCACAGGATCATTCAGTGAGGATGGATGGACAGACAGGGATTCTATTATATCTTAAAGGTTAGATGTGTGATGTTGAAAAATAAATATATTTCAAAATGTTCACATGTGAACTGTTAGAGAAGTCAAAGGAGCACTCCTCATTTTTGATGTCTAAATTAACATGAAGCAGATATATGATCCTATGCCAAAAAGAAACAGAAAAAAAAACCTTTGAATAAAAGCTTCCAGGTGCCAAATAGTAGGGTCTGTTCCTGCATGCACGTCTCAGGCATCTAATGTTATGATAAGCAACATGTGGAAGAGTTCTCTTACTTTTTTTACATCAGCGACAAAAAACGGTTAAGCTTTTGTCTCTTGATCAAAGGTGAGAGAAAGCCTTTCCAGAGAACTTCTGAACTTTTTTACAGTTTATACAGGTATGAGCATAAAAGAAGAATCATTACCAAACATGCATGGGTGGAGTACCAAAAATTATACTTGAGCAGGAGTACAATTTTTGCTTCAACTTACTTAAAACATAACTAGTTACTACACTTCTGATTGTTTCATCGTCTCACATATTCTTTCTTCCTGCCTTGATAACCTTGGTTCACCCCGAATCCAATGTGAAAGTCAACTAAACAGACAGGCTGCTGATACTGCTCAAGGCAGCAATGGAAGGAAGAGCTCTCTAAAGACACCTGACAATAATCTGAGGGTAGCAGCTTCTAAAAATATCACTCCACCATCCACTACCAGAGTAAACTTTCAAGTCTGCTTAGTTCCACTGCCTGAGTCTATTTTGGAGAGCTCTATGGGCTTAAGAACCGGGCCTGAAACTGCTTTGGGGCAACATCTCCATCGGGCTGGTTCAAAATGTCACAGGCCCCGTTCTGCCCCTGGGCATCCACAATCCCACAGCTGAGCCCAGGAGGCCCATTATGAGAGCTAGTGTGCTTATAGGAAGCATGTGACCTCCTCCTCCTCCTCCACCTCCAGATGTGCTTCGCTGCAGGTGTTTGACAGTATACTGTACAAGGGCCGGACATTCCTACTGTGGATTTAGGCGCCTGCCTTTTGCACGAAGTTCTCTGAGCACCACACCTGGAGAGAAAAATCACATCAGCATCATTAGGGTGCAGGTCAAGCAGAATTAAAAGGAGCTCTTGTAGGCGGGCAGAGTAAACAGAAAGAAATGGGGTCATAATGAACACAGTCAATTAAAAGACCCCAAACAAATGCTATTCAGGTTGAACGGACTGAGATATAGGCTAAATCCTGCGGGCTTAGGACTGTTATTTTTAGGCAACACATAACTACAACTGTTGACCTGGGCAGCTCTCACACAATGCGAACAAGAATGCAAAGTATTTCAGTTGTAGCAACAAGGGAGCAGCAAATAGGTCTCAAAAGCTTATGGCCTGTGAAGCATCCATAATGTCATGCCTAATATGCTGACACAAGTGATTGTGTTCAGGTGCATCTCAGTAAGAGAGAACATCAATGAATAGTTCATTCAGAAATTTACCTCAAAAAGGGAAACTTATACAGCATACAAATTAATTGTGAACAGTGTGAAATGTTTAAAGGGTTATTTCTTTTATTCTTACAATTGTAGCTCGACTGACGTCAAATATTTAGCTTGTAAAAAACATTAAGTAAGTGTCGCATTAGAACAATTAAAAAAAACCTCAATCAAGAAATGTTATGTCACGGCCAATTTATAGCTTACACAATCATGGCGAAGACTGCTGACTGGACAATTTTCCTGCAGACAGTGTGAGTCATGGAAAACCTTCCATAGAGAGGGCAAGTCACAAAGGGATATTTCTAAAGAAGCGAGCTGTTCCAAGAGTATTTTATCAAAGGACACCAATGGAAAATTTGGTGGAATCAAAATGTGGTAGAAAAACTTCGACAATCGACAGGGACAGGCAAGAAATGTAAAACAAAGGTCAGTGGAACTGCAGCTGGAGGCACAGTTTCGAGAGTCACCGCACGGATGCATGGGTGCATCAAGCTCATTTAACTGGGGCAATTGGCTGCAGATAATCAGAGCACTCCAGTAAACCGCTGAATAAAATTTCCTCATAATGTTGACACAGTCAAAAAGCTAAAGACTTAGATATGCTTCAAAAATATTTTTAAAAAGTCACTCTGTTTGGGAGAGTACTAAGTATTAAGGGAAGACTCAAGAACTATGCAGAGTATCTAACTATGTTTGGATACTTTTAAACCACGTTAGTTTTTTTTTATTGCATTGTTTGCTTCTTTCAATTTCAACTTAAGAACTCTTATTTAGAGAGGAAAGGAGAGCGGAAAGAGAAAATAAGCAAGCACAATATTCCAATGATAAATCATGGTGGAGGCAGTATGATGTCACGAGGACGGGAATTTGGTCAGGATATTATTTATATTGTGTCCCAGATGTATCCAAGACATTGGCTGTTTTACCAGCATTCCTTGGGTTAAACCAAATCTGAACCAGATCATGTCAGAAGTGTCTTACTTCTGACATGCAAGAAATGTATGTCAGAAGTACATACATTGCTCTTTAGCAATGAATTTATATTGCTAAAGAGAACAAGGACGGGGCTTTTTGCAAATCAAGAAAAAAAATGCAAAGGTAGAAAAGTCAAGCTGCTTAAGAATGGAATGGTGGTCAATGGTGTTTTATCAAGTTCAAAGTTAGCAAAGGAGTCTACCAGTAAATTATAAGCAACTTCATACTGCAGAGTGAGAAGCTCGATTATCCGGGAGGGACTCAGAGTAGAGCCGCTGCTCCTCCATGTCGAGAGGAGCCAGTTGAGGTGGCTCGGGCATCTGGTCAGGATGCCTCCTGGACGCCTCCCTGGTGAGGTGTTCCGGGCACGTCCCACCGGGAGGAGGCCCCGAGGAAGACCCAGGACACGCTGGAGGGACTATGTCTCTCGGCTGGCCTGGGAACGCCTTGGGGCTCCCCCGGAGGAGCTAGAAGAAGCGGCTGCGGGCTGAACAGTGGCGAAGTTGGTAGAACTGTTGCCTGGCAGCAAGAAGGTTCTGGGTTTGAGTCCCGGCCTGGGGTCTTTCTGCATGGAGTTTGCATGTTCTCCCTGTGCATGCATGGGTTCTCTCCGGGTACTCCGGCTTCCTCCCGCAGTCCAAAAACATGACTGTCAGGTTAATTTGTCTCTCTAAATTCTCCCTAGGTGTTAGTGTGTGTGTGTGCATGGTTGTTTGTCCTGTGACAGACTGGCAACCTGTCCAGGCTGTACCCCGCCTCTCGCCCGGATCGTTAGCTGGAGATAGGCACCAGCAACCCTCCTGACCCCACTTAGGGACAAGGGCGTACAGCCAATGGATGGATGGATGGACAGACATGTATTGCTATTTTTAACTTTGTGTTCTGCCTTCTGTGTATTTTCTCCTCATAGACTTTGCACTTTGTTTGGTGTTTTGTTTAACTGGAGGGGGTCGTTAACCAAGCTACTACTGCCAACAGTAGCATGACTCTGTGAAGAACTTTATGCACTGTGCACTGTGAGTACTTTGAGGTTTTTCTATGAGCAAGATAAACAGTAATTGGATCTAATCCTCTTTACTATCAACGTGTCTATAAATCTTGCGTAGCCCACAACCGAGTGAGTCTGTCACGGTGGGCACATGTACGTCTTCTACAATGTTATTGGTTAGTTTTACTTTTGTTTATTTGGCGGCTTGGTGAGTTTTCTGCAACTAAATGTAACTATGCATTGACGCTAGCTAAAAATTCATTTGAATTTGAACCCTCCCGTAGTTCTAAGAGCAGTCAAGTGAACCCCGCCTGAGCTTTTTATCTGCTGCACTTTCCTGAGCTTCACGGAAAGACTGTGGGAAGGTTAATCTAATCGAAACTTTTGCCGAAAGAGTAGAAGTTAAACAAAGATTGTTGCTTCACCTTCTCCTCTGAACATCTGATACTACCTGCGCCTGGGAATCTCCATCCTCCAGCTCTTGTAGATCAAAAGGGTAGGTTTTGCTTTCCCTGTATCGTTAGTATAATTTGCAGTCTGCAGTTATTTAGTTTAATTTGTAAAAAATTATTTGTGGTCTATATTTGAGTGGTTTAGGTTTGTGCTGTTTTTGTGCTACATACTTGCGATGCACGTTGGAAATGTGGCTGTGCTCTTGTAGGTCAGGTGCAGTGGTAGTTTTGTGGATACAATCGATAGTAGCCACACAGGCACACCCACTAGAAGAAAACAAACGTGCGTTTGTTAAAAAACATTAAACAGTAAAACATTGTACTGGTTGAGAGGTTGCCAGGCGACTGTGCCAAAAGGCAGTTCCAGATTTCGTAAGCGAGCAGAGAATCTGAGTAGAGACTAAGTCTGAGTATGAGGAGAAGTTTTGAGTGCAATCATTGCAAGTTTTGAGAAGAAAGGCATGAAGTTCTGCTTTCAAAATAAAAATGTAAAAGTTTTAAAAGTTTATTTATTAAAAGTTTTGAGAACAAAAGACATGAAATCCTGCTTTCAGACTGAAAATGTGCTCTTGGATTATGGCAGAAAAATTCCCTCATAGTCATCATGATATCAGAGATTTGATAAACTTCTCATTCAATTTTCCACAATCAGGCAAGTGAGACATGCTTTCCTTCAAAACAAGTAGGACAACAGTCAAGTAAGAAATGGGTAGGAGGCCTGTTATGTAAATAACAACTTGTACACTAATGCCACAGTAAAGGCATGTACTGCTGTCCAGAAACTGAATACCTGATTAATACAGTGTAGACATTTCTACTTGAAAAGAGACTTTTGTCAGTTACTCAACAGCTGTTTGGTAAGTTGCTGCTGACTTACACTAAGGTACGTGAGGCTACCCTCTGCCCCATCTTGGGCTTTTAGATCATCTTTCTCTGTCCTCAATCCCTCATATGTATGAACTCTCATCTGTAAGACCAACAGTTAAAATAGTTTGGTTGTGGATTGAGGAAGCCACTGCAGAACTACAGAAATGCGTTGACACTAATAACTGGACAATATTTGCAGAGAAGACAAACCTGAAAAGATACACAGCCACTGTACTCTGTAGATTGCATTGTTGTTACCGCAATAAAGACTTTTAACGTGTTCCCAGCCAACTCTGGTTTAACAATAAGGTACATGCCCTACTTAGAACATCCTATGATGCTTTATGTTCGGGAGATTGAGCATGTCAATGCAGAGAGGAATCAAAATGTCCTAATGAATTAAAACATTCACAAAACATTCACAAGCTGCTCACATATTGGGAAACCTCACAGACATCACATTGCCTGATACTTTGAGCCAGTTTTTGGCCTACTTTGACTAACTCACCATATCCTGCTGCTCCAGCGAATTCCTAAGACTCCACATCTTGGCCGACCTCATCTGGTCCACAAACATCTCAACTGTTGAGGAAGGCACAACAAAAACTGTACATTCTTGTATATTCTATTGAAAGCTAGAGCAGGCCAACCTCCCCGATAATCTGTTAGTCAACTCCTACCACTCCACCATTGGATGCCCCTCCTGACCTGACCTATACGGCACTGTATGGTTCAGTTCTTGCACTGTGAAGGGACAGGAAGAACGTCAGAGTGGTGAGGACAGAAGAGCAGGTGACTGAGACCATACACCTGCCTCCAGAGAAATGTACAAAAGCATACCTAAGCAGAAGGCCAGTAGGATCATAAATGACCACTTGCACTCTAGACACTCCTCCTTCCTTCCAAAAGACTCACTCACTCAAGACAAAATCTACAAGATCAATTAACAGTCTTTACCCACAAGCAGTAAGGAGCAAAGATAAGCTCCTGAACATAGCAGTAGGTGGTTTAACTTAAAATTTACGGTTGCAATTTTACTTTTAAATTATATATTGTATGTATGTTTTTTGCTTGTTTTTTATCTCTGGTGTTTATTCCTTATTGTAATTTCTCATGCTGCTTCTGAGAAATGCCAAACTGTTATTTTGTTGTTCTCGTAACTGGCAATAAAAATAGTAAATTGCATGGCAGTACAGCCAGAGCAAAATGCAGGACACTTGTCTTTGGCCATACTTTGAACCTAAACTCAATCCTATAGTGATTATAATCTTATAGTGATTGTATAATATTATAATCTTATAGTGATTGGTGCAGAATCTGTCCCTTGTGTCATGATGTAAGAGGTAGGATACACGTGGCATTGAATTTAATTGTTTCAACTAAAGTCAATGTAAAAGGTTTTTTAAGTTAAAACTTTTTTAAGTTAATTCAACACAAAAAGTAAGTTGTCATCATTAAACTAAAAGAATTAAAGTAGATTATTGTAATTAAGCTCATAACATGAACTACAACCTAAATACATTTTTTTAGAGTGAACAGACCTGAGAAATACATATTTCTACTACATGTTAGAAATATGAAAGTTCAGGGAATAGTCCTGGAAGTTAAGAGAAGAGCTTATTGCCTTGAATAAACATGGAAAGTGACACAAAATGATAGCAAGTATTCTCAATAATCCTACATGGTTAAAAGCATAGTTTGTGATTTAAAGGAGCAGTGGCAATAGGCTATTTTGAAAACAGAAGTCTCAAAAGTTTTTAACAGTTTTCACCACATCCTTAAGCATGCAGGTGGCCAACAACCCTTAGAATATGTAAAGATATAGAGTCAGACTTAATAACTGTGATTTCAGGTTTCACTGTGTGCCTCATACCAAACGCTGTAGTGTGGTGTGTTGAACTCCAGGATCAACATCACTATTGACCCAAAAGCACAGGAAATATCAGCTCCCATTCACTCAAGGCTATACAAATAATATTAAGATTTAGGTAATATCTGAGGAGCATTATGGATTAATTCTCTAATGTCCATACATGCATGAAGTGAAAGAATTAAACATATGGTAAAAAAAAACAGCTCTGTCCAGAGTGAGGCTTAGCAGTGTCTAGATGATGTTCTGGGTCTGCTTTCTCTGGCACAGGAAACGTGCATGATTTGGGAGGCAAGAAGGATTCAACTGAGCATCAGGAAATTCTAGGAGAAAAAGTCACAACATCTGTCAGGAAGATTTTTCTTTGGCCTTATTGGACCTTTGAACCAATAAAACGTGGACCGTTGATCACAAGCTTAACTCCAAGTACAACAGAACTGGATTTCAGATGATGTACAGGAAGATACCAGAGTGGGCAGAATAGTCTCTCTTGGAAATGTCTGATGGGATTGGAAAACAGCATATAAACTCAACACAAAAAGTAACTGCAAGCCATTCTCCAGTCTACCAACAGCAGGGGTTTTGCTACGAATCATATTTACAGATTGTTACAGCAGCATCAGAATGCTCTACTAAATGCTAACAATCTTTGTCATAAATCTTTGTCATAAATGGATGAATCATCTAGATAACAATAGTCATTAAAATATTTATTTTGCTTATAAATTTGAGTACAAAGTTGTAATTTGTGTTGTTCTATTCGGTTTGCTGCAAATAACATATAGGTCGTATATTTTTTAATAATTTTAGGTGCAAATAGAGAACTCCTTTTTGAATGTTACTTTGCAATGGAGGGATTTTTAAATTGGCGATTTACGATTTCTTTTCATACCATTTTCAGATTGACTTATCTGCTCACTCATGGTATGGAGTAAGCAATCATTCACTACCATGACCCAGTGATTACACACTGAACATAGTTTACTATTTTAGTTGATATGTTTGTTTGAAACATTTTATTGGTTTGATTTCTCACTGCTTATAAATGAATTTGGTATTCAGTCTTGTAGATCTTTGTGTTTGGGTCTGTGATTGGCTGTGAGTCCACCTCAAAACAACCCAGAACAACCAGGAATCATAAAATGGATGGATTAATTATTTTTTTTCCCTTTTTATATGAATGTAGCATAAATATTTCAAACACTGAACAATATTGAACATTATAGAAATCTTTTCTGTGTAAATTTGTGGGGACAATGTGTAAAGCAATGAAAGTATGCAAAGCACATGACTTTCTCTTTAAAATAAAACAGTATTGCCACCATAAATAATTAACAAAACCTGATTAGATAAGACAAATATTTGTATTCCATGTGTTTGGTTCTTGCATATGCAAACCATCTGACCTCAAGTTGTCATAGCAATGATGATGGGAGGCATTTTAATGATAGAGGTCTTATAGAGGCCTATAATACTGTAAGGGGGGGTAGGGACTAGACTATTAATTAAATGATGCCTCAATAAATTGTGATTTTGTGTGGGTTGAGTGGGAATGGGCTCTGATGAAGGTGGAGATAATAAGAGTAGGTTTAGGTTCAGTGATGACGTTTTACCATTTAACAAAATGTGTTTAGATCATTGGGACTGAAACAGCAAACAAGGACAGGGAAATGAGACTGGGATTAGATACATAATCATTATACAGGCTGAATAATGAAAAAAAGCAGTGAGAATTCTAGTTAACATCAAAATGAGACATTTATAGATTTGACCAAGTTATTTAAACTATCATTCTCACTGGCTCAGAGAACATTCCAGAAAACAATCATATTTATAGCCAGTTTTTTCAACAAATTTTATTATTTTTATTTACTGTATTTTTTATCTTTTTCTCATCTGCACTGTGCGCATGCTCTTTTTCCTAAACCATATAGGAATACAACATAAAACAAATATCCTTGACATAGGCTACTTCAATAAACAAACTAAAATGACAGTGTGTAAAAAATGAGAGACCCAACCTACTAAATCGGCATAAATAGGCAGTTTCATGTTGTTGGAAATTTCATTCATTGCTACGTCATCATCTTCATAATTATCATAAATCATAGTCATAACAACAAGAACATTGACGTGAGAATTACAGTAAAAAGTGCACCATCATATTTAACTTAAAAACTATACAGCTGCCAAAGATGAAACTGTGAAAGATAAAGTTCTAACAATATAGAAATGTTTCACGATACTTGTTCCACAAAAAAAGGAAGCTACCCTTTAATCTTCTTTCTTTTATCTTGTTCGTGAGGGCTGGGGGTGGGAGTTACATATTTGATAAGTGCCATCCAATTAAGTTGATTTACAGCGGTTTGAGTTATTTTATTTTATTTTTTGTGCCGTTTAGTTCTTTCCTGTGGTTTTGACAGTCATCAAACCTTTAGTCCTTCCAACTCATCGCTGTTACAATTCTGGAGACTCATCTGACGAATCACGGAGAGAGCAGGTAGTTTATTGGCCTCGTTAAAGTTAAAATGGTCCACTGATTCAACTTCAACCATCACCTTTATTGGCCATTTAGATTAGCCACCCCCGATCCCTCAAAATTCTCTGTCTCGCTCTTTACATTTGTTTGTGTGTTTTCTCACAGCAGTCCTCAACGACGGAGCCCTGAGATCCCGCCGTGCCGGACCCGGTGCCTGCTGCCCCTCCACCCCCCTCTCCACTGGCTCCACCGCTCCCACCACCCGCCTCCCGCAGTTCCTTCTCCCTCCTCTCCCGTTCCACCGCCTCCTGCTCACTCTTGCTACTGGGAAACTTGTCTTTGTTGTTCTCCTTTTTCCACTTCATCCTGCGGTTCTGGAACCAGATCTTAACCTGCCGCTCCGTCAACGCTAATGCGTGCGACACCTCGATTCGGCGTTTCCTGGTTAGGTAGGGGTTGAACAGGAACTCTTTCTCCAGCTCCAGAGTCTGGTAGCGACTGTAGGTCTGCCGACCTCTTCTTCTGCCAGCAGCTACTGGGGAAAGGTGAGAGAGAAAGATGAAGGAAGACATGTAGAGAAGAATTAATAAATAATAATAATAACAGGAGTCCTGCATTCTTACTTAGCAATTTGATATAGTAAAGAACATTTTAGGGAATCTTTTCCTTATATTGATTATGTGGTCAATAGAATATGTCTCCAAAGTAAGTTCGATGAGCAGAAAGAACATTTTGGACAGGTTTGTGATGGTTTTGTTGTGCAGCTTCACTTAGAAGTGGGATTTAGTCCAACTGATGAACTTAAAACATGTTGAAAAGAAGAAGCACTTCTAATGCACTGAAGCAATCCGTCGCATTTGTATAAATTACTGATTCCAGCAAATAATCAAATGAATGTAACCTTATTTGTTAAAAATAATAACAGCCAGCTATGACAGCCAAGGGGTTTAAAAACAGGTCCATGCGCTCACACACACGCGCGCCGCCCACCCAACCCCCTCACACACACACGCACTTGGGCATGCAGACAAAATTACATCCAAAATAAACGAAAATGAAAATTAGGGCATCTTTTAACGATCCACGTGTAATTAAAATTGCACTAAAGAATAAAAGAAAAAAACAAAACTTTGTTTTTTTCATTTTCCAAAACCACTAGGAGCATAACTAACTGCTAAGAGACGATATATAACATTTATTTTTCCTTTATCACCACAGATAGAAGATATGAAAAGTCATTTCTGAAGCTGCGTTACACTGACAGTAAGATAATATATTTATTACACAATCTTGCTGAAAAAAAGCAATGTACTATTAAAAGAATGCACATATTTTACTATGCAAGCTTTAAAGTAAAAGCTCTTTTTAACCGTCACTTTGTGAAATACGGCGCATATAAAATGGCAGCATTCAAATGTTTGAGGACGAATACGGAATGCATTTATCTTTGCGAATCTTTAAAGTATAAAATCTGAGGAGTTCCATTTTAGATGGAGTGTGTCTATGAACCTGTCCGGACAAAGCGCTGTCGGTGACAACGTTTCTGGATGAGCTTTCAAAATGGAACTCTGACTTTGAAACTAGAAACAGCGTATAAAGTAGACTCATTTTAGTCTAAGTGATCATATCAAGCTTACAGTTTAATAGTAAAATAATCTTTGTAGTACACCCTCAATCAATCGATTCATCCCTTGAATCTTAAAGCGATCTTTTAATCCTAAATATTTCGGGATCTTTCTGAAGTGTGTCCATCTGGAGTAACAGAACTGCTTTTTACAGAATAGCCATGGGTTGAAATAAAGATGCTCTTGTCAACCTGCGCGGACTTGTAGGTGGTGTATATGTCCTGTTTTGCTCTAACGGCGCTGCTTGGTTTCTTGTTCATTGGGTACAAAAGAAAATGAAAAGCTTTTTACAAGCATAACATAAAGGGAATGAAAAACCGTATTCGTTAATAACACCGACAGGTATGAATGCTTCTTTGAGGTAAGCATGGACATATCAAACACCTTCTCTCACAATTCTGTTGTATTGTCACATTAAATTGCTTCGAAACTTTATTTCGAAGTTTACAAACATTTAATCTGTGGTTACATATGTTGTTAATAAAAAAGGCCTGATGAGTTAGAGAGAAAAGGAATAACTCAACCAACTATTTACGAAGTTACGAACTTAACCTTGTACATTTACACACACACGCACACACACCGCCCGCACACACGCACACACGGAATACTATATAATTTCGGGCCAAATGACTATCTTCCTATTCATGAGCCAAATAAAACCTTGGCCTGGACGTACTCGGACACATTTCCTTCCAATGTAGGCGGGTGGAAGTGTAGAAGAGGCCCAATGCCATTTTATAACATCGATGGTGAAATGTGCACGGTTTGGGGTTTTCACAGAAATGCGATGTATCTGTGGAGTTTCAATTCATCCTCCCATATGTTCCACACAAGTGAATTGTTACTGATTATGTGACAAACGTTACCCCCGACACCAGGCCAGATATGAAACGGTTGTTCTGTAGAATATTAATGTGACTTTTTTATTGTCATGAAAAGCAGAAACTCTGCAAAGCTGGACGCATTTAATCCCTACGATCCCTACAATCATTAGATTAATATTAATAGTTTGTAATTATGGCTCAGATATGGAGGAAGCTGTCACAAGCAGAGAAGCAAAGAAAGACAACTTGCATCAGAGCACAATATAACATTTATGAAACTTGGAGGTAAAGAAGCACCACCCACAATAACGGGAAGCCAAAATAGAAAGTCCAAATGCAAAATAAATGTGTGAGAATCCTTGAAAAGCAGAAAATTTTACTTTTGATCCTCACAACTTTCTAGTTTTTCTGGAAGAAAAACTAGAAAGACTTTTCGCGCCTGGAGGGCAGCTTCAAACCCCAGTCAAGACACGAATAACACGGATAATCTTACACTCTCACACATAGACACACATACCCACACACTCTTGGGCGAGCTCACGTAAACACACACACATAAGCGGCGAAGCCTGAGAAATATGGGTTCAAACAAAACAGACTCCTGTACATGAAACTACTCAATGCTTCCGTTTCTCGTTCCCCTTTAGAATTTATATAAAATTATATAT
>CAEGAF010075592.1:0-32320 GCA_903067075.1 Micropoecilia bifurca
ATTGTTGTCAGTTGCTATGGCAACGAGACTGCGTAGCTTGGCGAATACAGATCACTTTGCTGTGGATCATAGCACGAAATTAATACCCGAATTTTTAAGTTTCACTGAGTTAACGTGGCTATAGATGACATGTAAAATATTAGTCTTTTTGTCCCCCAGCGTTGTTTGCATGCGCGAAATTTCCGTAGGTCCAATAACATGTGTAACCGGGTTCTGCTTCACTCCACTGTACCAGGCCGACCCAAGTAACCCCTCGACTCTGCGTTGTGTATTTTTAATGAAAACAAGGAGTTTCTGGGTGATCTGCAGTTTATTTCCTGAATGACAACATATCAGTGCAACGGCTCAGCTTCAATCAGCCACTCGTACAGATTTCACAGACTGGCACCGAGTACGGGAGCCAGCAGTATATAACCAGCCACACAGAGAGGGGGCGCTATTTCCCCATTGCACTGATACATAAAGCAAGTGGGATTCTACAACCTAAACACTGTTACACATGGATGGTGTCTAAGTCTTAAGTCACTGCCTCACCAGCAATGAACCTCACCGCACGTCACTGGATTGTAGCATCATTGAAAGTAAATCCTTCAATCTGATCAATTAATGTTTCTAAAACCACTAGAAATGTGTTCCTGACCAGCCTTAGTTCAGGTTTTTGTGTAGAAGTTTGTGAATATCAACATCATGAACCTAAAATCAATCTCAAAAAAAGTCCTTACGATATTTACGATTATGATGTGAACTGTTCTTGAATTCTAGCTGGTTTATCACTTCCACTCATTCCAGGTTAAGTAACAAAGAGAATAAAGAGATGACACATGTCGACTCAATGAACTATAAATCTGTGTGTTAATTATTGAACAGAGCTCAGACAAGGACCGCATCGTGATGGGACTGATGGCAGATTTCAGATTAGAGGCTTTGGCCAAAGGTTCTTCAAAGGATCTTTTGCGTTTTGCCAGAGTTGGACTTTTCAGAAACATTCATTGGAATGACGATGACTTCGAGAGAACAGTATGTGGTTTTCAGACCAGTGTACTCTGAAGACAGCCTCGCTGAAGACCATGAGAAAATCGAGAGGAAACACAAAGCGCTCATGGAGCATGTTAAGGAAAACCTGACTCAAGTGTTCCTGGGCTTAATCAACGCAGTGGCATCCCTGCTCTCATTTTTTACTTTTATGATTTATGTTTTCGCATCCACCTAATTAAATAATGTGTAGTTGCGCCACTGGCTGCTGGGCGCGTCTGGGGTCAGAACCGGACTGGTGGCTGTCATGCAAGGTCAGAACATGGACCCAACAGTTTGGAAGGGAAAAACAGTTTTAGATGGCAATGACTGTGGCCCTTGGGTTCCTGCTGGAGCCACTTCCAAGGGTGAGGTTGTCATTTTCTTTTTTAAATAGAAAAACAGGTGATAACTCACATCCTACTGTTGTTTTGTTGCTCAGCATGCATGTTGAAAACAATACTAATTAGCAATACATTAGTATTGCTAATGTTAGCATGATGACTAACATTAGCAATACTAATGTTAACCCTCATGCTAACATTAGTATTGCTAAAATAAGCGTATTAGCTATTTCCTGTATTTTTTACCTATCATGATACTGGGTGGAGTAAGCCATTGTTCATCAACAGGCTAGTAATAGGCTATCTCACATTTGATAGCATTAACATGCTAGTTGCTCTTAGTGATAGATCTCATGCTAACGTTTTACGTTACACATTTTCGTAAATTTTTTAAATACTAGTCACATTTAGAATACTGAACTCAATGTAAATTCATGCTAGTGATATATCACCTACTACAGACAGAATTTAAGCTAACCTTAGTACATGTATGTTCATGTTGGAAAACACACGTCCACCAGTGGAGCTCCTCAAGGTCGTGTTCTCAGTCCTCTCTCATTTACTCTGTTGACACATGACTGCGTATTCAGATATGAGGGGAATCTAGTCACTACGTTTGCAGAATGCACCACATTTTAGGTGATGTGCAAAACATTTGTCCCTGGACTGCAACCTGCTGTGGACAGGAACATTTCTCAGAAGTCAAAAAAAGATGGATGTTGCTAAATATAGGGTGATCCTGAGAGACAACTTGCTAGAGGCAACAAAGACTTGAGTCTTATTACAGAAGTTCTGCATCTAGCAAGACAATAGTTGCGCTTCCACTACAAATGCGCTCAAATCATTGTCAATATTCCTCTGTCAAAAAAAAACACAATTTCACTATTGTGGTGTTTCCTTTAACTAAGAAACACAATTAAAATCACACATGGAAAAAATGTGTTCACCTGATAAGTCATAAAAAACACACTGAGCCATCATCCTCTAACCCAGGGGTGGGCAACTCCAGGCCTGGAGGGCCGGTCTCCTGCAACTTTTAGATGTATCTCTACTTCAACACACCTGAGTCAAATAATGAGGTCGCTAGCAGGACTCTGGAGAACTTGACTGCACTTAGGAGTTGATTAAGCTATTGGATTCAACTGTTTTGGGCCAGGGAGACATCTAAGAGTTGCAAGACACCGGCCCTCCAGGACCAGGATTGCCCACCCCTGCTCTAACCTGTTGCCTTTTTCTTCATGGTTTGCACCAGTGGCATCATCTGGCTGTTGACCATGTGACTAGTGTGATGTGGAAAAAATGTTTCCACTGTAGTTTTACAAAATAAAACAAAAAACACCTCATCCTATTGACAAAACTTTTGATCAAAAAACATGTTTTTTTCCCTGAAATTGGCACATTTCCATCCATTCATTTTCTTTACACCCTTGACCCTTGGTGGGTCGGGAGAGTTGCTGGTGCCTCTCTCCAGCTAATGAGAGGTGGGGTCACCCTGGACAGGTCGCCAGTCTGTCACAGGGGAACACAGAGACCCACAGGACAAACAACCATGTACGCACACTCTCACACATCTAGGGACAATTTGGAGAGGCTAATTAACCTGACAGTCATGTTTTTGGACTGTGGGAGGAAACTGGAGTACCCTGAGAAAACCCACCATGCACAGGGAGAACATGCAAACTCCATGCAGAAAGGCCGGGGCCGGGAATCAAACCCAGAACCTTCTTGCTGCAAGGCAACAGCTCTACCAACTGCGCCACTGTGCAGCCCATTGGTACATTTCCTTTAAGCAAATTAACTTTTAAGATTTCAAATTGTGCAACTATGTGATCAATAAAAACACTGCTACTGGCTCTGACCACACAGCCAGAGCTTCAATGGAATAGTTAGATCAAAGCATATTCATATGTTAGAATGGTCCAGTCAAAGTCCAGACCTAAACCTGATTGAGAATCTGTGGCAAACTGATTCCCACAGTTGCATTCTATCCAATCTGAACTTGAGCTGGTTAGTAAAGAACAATGATCAAATATTTCCACCTCTAAACTTGCAGACATAGTAGAGAAGCTGGGAGAGAACAATTAAAAAAAGGAAAAAAATTGTGATAATTTGCTCTGATTAGTTACATAAAATCCCAATAAAATGCATATATTTTTGCTATAACATGCTAAAAAGTGGCGGTGTGAACGTTAATTTTACTTTCTACAATGTGCAACAGAAAGGCTTAGAGAATTTGTTCTGGACTGCAACCGATGACCCTGAAGTGAACATGGAGGATCTGGAGCTGCTGGTTGAGCTGAAGGAGCTTCCATCTCAGACGAACTGGAGCCGAGCTTCCATCGGAGCTCAGCGTTCCCACAGTGAACCTCCACAGTCTGATCCTGGACTTCTCTGCTGTTTCCTTCTTGGACATTTCTGCGATGAAAGGACTCGAAATGGTAAAACAGAAAATCCACCTGCAGTCACATAATTCCACATGAGGGCCTAAACACAGAATGATCTGTGATTGTGATTCATATTTTTCCTCTGATCACAGCTCTTCAGCTTGTTTCTCCACCTTCTTTTTGAGGACTGACCTCTGGGAACTAAGAGATCTGGGGAGTTTTGCATATGTAATTTTTTTCTGATTTTGAGTCTCTTGTTACCAGCATGTAGCTCTGGTTCCATCATGCCAGAAAATACTCAGTTCATCCTAAGTTGTTGCTGAATTTCTGGAAGAAGTTTCCCTGAGCGACTGGTTTGATGTTTTCTTCATGGTGGTGAATGCTGAGCATGCTCTGCTCTGGTGGTAACCTACCAAACCAGAGGCTGTCCTGATGCTTCCTGGGCTCACATAGAAGTTTTCAATGATGCAGAAAATTGTCCTTTTATCTACAATCTATTCAGCCATTTCTCTCCTGAGTGACCGGTTTGGTGAGAAATGACGATGGCTTCATGCTTTTATTTGGATGTAACCGCAACTAACAACACAATAATATTAAACACATCTGTTCTTTCTAAGCCGTTAAACTTTGAAGCTTCACATGTTGAAGCCGTATGTTATTCTCTCTTCAGGCGCTTAAGGAGTTTACCCATGTGGACGTTTACATAGTTTCATGTGACGGTGACTTTAATTCAGTCTGTTTGAGGATTTTTCTCATTGTGTAAAAACATGATGACCAGGCAGATGTGAAGACAGCTGAAAGTTGCTGAAGTTATACTCCAAACCTGAAGGTGATGCATAAACACAATGGCCACTTGAGACAAAAGTAAGGATAGCAATGTCTGCATCTCAAGTTGGAGTTCTTAAAGTCACGAGTGGTGAGTTATGCAGTTTGGAGGCAGAAAGCCACAGCTTAGAGATCCAACAAACCAGAACCCTATACAGGAACTTACAAGCACTTTACCACAGTGGTGAATTACAACACGAACTGTAGTTTATAACACAGCAAGCTTACAGACGGACAGAAGTTCTGACCAGCATTCTTACTCTGATGTTTAGAGTCAGGCGTCAGAATGTTTCTCTGCTAACTGAATTACCAGCATACTCTATATTAACCTGCCATGTAAAGCATGTCTCATTTTTAGCCTCGAGTGTTTAAATAAGTTAATGTAGCTGATTAAATATTATTCCCAGATCACTCTGTGGTTAGTTTTCTAGCATCTTGTTTGACCCGAAAAACGTAAAATGAAATCTGTGAACACTGCTTAATCACAGCGAGTCCTGGGAAAGAAAGAAATTTGCTGATGTTATATTTCTACTTGATATACCATAGAACATGTTTAAAAATGAAAATGAGTCATAACTGCCACATTAAAGAGAAATACCTAGTTGTGTTACGGATGAAAGTATTTGGTCTACATGGGGGTCAAAGCAATTTGTTGGAAGAAGTTTCCAAATCATCCAACAGTCAACAGGGACATGGATGCTGCGTCTGGTACCAGCACATGTCCAAATAGAACCATGGTGGGTCTATTCTGGATCAGATGAACTGATGAAGAAAAGCAGCCCCATCATGTTATGATGTTGGCAACTTGACATTTTCTCCCTTAGGAAATGTGTCATTTTAAAGAAGTACCATTCAATCCCTATTTTTCTTTTAAAATTAAGAGAAACTTAAACATTTCCTATTGGTTGTTTGTATTTGCAGAAATTGTAAAAAAAACAAAAAAAAAACAAGATAAAACTCACACCTTACAATAATTCCCAGGTTTGTTTTGCCACATAAAATCCCAACCCGATATGTGAGTTTATGGCTGAACCTGTATTGAACTGTAAACTTTTCATTTCCTGTTGTCTTTGAAGTTGAAAGACACCAAACTGTAGAGGAACAACCTGGAAAATCAACTCATGGAAAAACTAGTTCAAGCAACATGTTAATATTTCAGTCCAGTCAATGGATGTTACTGCTGTACATTTGGTATTTCACTGGTCATTATAAATAATGTGTATTTTTTTTGTAATATTCACTGCAATAAAGTTTGAATTTTAGGTGTCAGATACCTGGAAAAATGTGAATTATTTTGAGTTAATTAACCTTTACTATCCCAGGTAAAATTGTTCATTTTCAACAAGAACCTGTTCAAGAAAAATGAAACAAAAAAATACAATCATATTCATATCAACTAAATATGCTGAATACACTCAAGTCAACGGTTTTTAAAAGCAGGTGCACTTCTCACATAATATGGAGCCAAGTGACTCAGTAAAAGTTGATATTGGACATACTGAGTTTTGGTTTTTGCAATTTGTTCCAGCAAAATGAAACCTAATTTATTAAGTGTAAAAGGGGAGTGTTGCTGGAAATGGAATGAGCCGAGGTAGGACGGGGTTTGTGTGTGTATAATCTTATGAATATCTATCAGCTTATTCATCTGCATGAATGGAGTGATTGCCACAAGTTCACAAATATCACATATTAGTCATGGAGTAATTGTCTTAAATAGGGTTAGATTAAAAATAAAATCTCTAGTTAATTTTTTTTTATTTAACTTTTTCTAAAATGGAAATTACAAATGAAAATATTTTCTAAAACTTTCTGTTATTTCTATCATCCCTTTTGTAAAAAGCTGTAAAATACACATATAAAACAAGATGGCTGCCCTGGGTGTGGTGACATCATCCAACTATGAAAACTGAATGAAAAACAAAATCCAGATGTTCTTAAAATCAAATCTTAAAAAAAGTTATCAATAAAATGTATTTATCACACTAATACAGGAGACGATTTCATTAAATTGCCATCAAACAAACGGGAGAAAACATCTGCTGTTGAAAATTTATTGAATTGTTTTAACATCAGTGAATGTAGGTGACATCAGTCGACATATATACATATTTTTAACATGTTAAAAAACTGAAATCCATCTTTTCTCAGGGTCTATAATCTGTTCAGTGTGGAGCTGAGCTCAGCGTGTGGAACAGATTCCCGTCTCCGGAGCCTCACTAACATCACTCACACTAGCTATGAAAATGAAATGACACTGACTGTTACCCTGGCAACCAGCTGGCAGCTTACTGGTAGTACGGCCTGTAGCGGCTCTGGTCTGGGTGGTGTGGCCCTGGCATCTGACCCTGGGGCGGGGGCCCCTGCATCCGGGGCGGCGGTCCTCTGGGGGCGGCCCACATGCCGGGGCTCAGACCCCCCGGCTGGCTGAAGGGGGGGCTCAGGGTGCCCTGGTCCTCAGAGAACTGCTGCATGGAGGAGGGGTTATAGTGATGTGGTGGGGGGGCGTTAGGGGGGCCGCTGTGCTGCGGTGGAGGTCCTGGAGGCGGGTGGTTGATATAGGGGGGGATCTGGCCCATGATGTGCCCAGGTGGGGGGGTGATGGGTGGGGGAGCTGCTGACATGGGGGGTGGGGGGGCCTGGCTGTACACCATGTGTGGGGTCCCAGAGGCCTGGGACGGATGCTGCATGGGGTGGCTGATGGGCGGCGGGGGAGGAGGAGGGGGGCCAAAGTTATGCTGCGGTGGCGCCATCATGTGGTGGGAGTGCGACACCACGGGCGGCTGGTAGTCCCCGGGGTGGTGGTGGGGGGGCTGGCCGGGCCCAGCGGGGTGGGGGTCCCGGGATGACGAGTCATCGTGGATGGGCACCGTGATGAGGTTGCTGTGTTTGCGGGTGGTTACCGTGGAGATGCGGAAGGTCTCGGGCCCCAGCGGGGACGGCGGCGGAGGGCCGTCGTGGGGGCTGGGCGGCGGCGGCTGGCTGTAGGGCGGCAGCGGCAACGGCGCCGGCAGGTGGACGTGGCTCTTGGGGATGTGGGGCGGCGGCACGCGGAAACGCTCCGGCACGTCGGGCGGCGGCAGGTGGACGGGGTCCTGGCGGGACGACTTGGACACCCTCATGTGACGGTGGTTGACGTGCGCCTGCAGGTCGCGCTGGGACAGGTAGGTGCGTTTACATCCCGACACGATGCTGCACATGAAGAGCGAACCACGCTGGCACTGCTCGATGCGCTGCACCGGCTCTGTGCAGTTATACATGTTAAGCCTGGAACACACACACACACACACACACACACACACACACACACACACACACACACACACACACACACACACACACACACACAGCAGACATGAGCAATGGCACACAGGCCAGGGACTCGACTCATCTGTCAGGAAACAGCGCCTCACCCTGGACACATCTTCTCTCCTTTCTTCTCGTGCAGCAGAGCGCAGTCGTAGCAGAAGACGTGTTTACAGGGAATCTGAGAGGTTAGAGAGGAGAGTCACAACTGAAAACAACTCATTCATTTCACTCTATTCAAAGGTATAACTTTTATTAACCCCAGAGTGGTTGATTTTAAATGGTTTTTACTATTCAGACTCCTGGTACAAAGCCTAACAATAAAAAGTTGACTGGACAATTCAGCTGGAAAACTTACACCAGTGTTCCATAACAGTCAATGTTGATAATTATTGAATGTTGTTTTTTGGTTTTATATATTTGAAATACTGACAACCCTGACCATCCTTTTCATGGGACTGTCTTCAGTCAGAAGCTTCTTCAACTGTACTGTAGTACAGACTGCTGCAGGAGACGTTACCTGCACACAGATGTTACTATGTACATTGACAGAAGAATTTTGAATTCGATGACATTTAATTTTCTTATGGGAACAATAAAGTAATTTGAACGATCTCTGCTGGACGCCCTCATGTGAATGGAGTATCCAGATATTACTCAGTTCTGTCTTTTATTTTCAAGCAGCTTTGAGGTGAAACCTACTCAACTGATGCCGCTCACCTTGCTAAGCTCATTGTGAGCCTTTCCTCCACTTCACCCCCCCGAATGCTGCGCAGTTCTGGATCGGAAATACCTTATCAATGCAACCGAGCTAGGGGCTGTTGTCAAGGCAACCAGGGCTAGCTTATTGCCTCCATACGACTCCGACACGTTGCAGTAAATCAGGGAAAAGCAGCCCAGGCCATTAACCCAGGCAGAAATGTGGGAACTGTATCACTTTGTGTAAATAACAAACGTATGAATCTGACTTTTCAATAAAACGACTGAACCAAAATGACTTTCTGATCCCATTCTCATCTTTATATTGCATACCATCCGTCCGTACTGCTGAATGGGGAGACCACATTTGTCACAGAAGTGAATCGGGACTCCATCTCTTTCACCGACCAAGTTCAACTGTTGGCAAAGTAAAAATATGTGGAAATGAGCTTTAGTATCAAACAACAGGATCAATGCAAAAGCTGGTCTACAGGCAACGCACCTTATAGTCCCAAAAAAGCGGCTGTGGAAATCTCCTCTGACTCCCGAACACATCGCCAGCTTTAGTGCAACCGTCAAAACGCTCCTCCTGCTTGAAGTTGAATTTATCTGTCAGAGTTTAGAGAGACAGAATGAAGCAGGGCTGACAGACTGGGAGACCTTCAGAGTTGCAGACCAGGAGCAAAAATCTTCCATGGCAAACGTACAAATATTCACATGGACAACATTCAAAAACAATGACAGAAAAAGTTAATGATTCCTGAGAAGACAAATAAATACATTTATCTTGACATTACAATCATTGAAGTATCAGCTACACTCTGTATTTCTAAGACGTACAAGGTTGTTCATGACTCCCCAACAAGCCATCCAATCAGATGACCAGCAACTATAAAGGTCTCCACACAATAGTGTTGTAATTTTGGTCCACATAATGTAAATTGGAACAGCAAGAAACATTGTCAAATTGCCAATTGTCAAAAAGTCGTATCAAAACCGAGAAGTAGTGAGCAAATTTTAGCTTAGCATCTCAGCCAACAGCTGATGCCAACAAACCAATGTCCAAACTCTGTCCAGTTAAAGGCAACAGCTTTTATAATCAGATATTGTGAGATGAGGATAAGTTTGAAAATATTATCCAGAGAGGGTTTCTACTCAGGCTTTTAAGCAAAACTTTCATCCATTTCCAGACTGAAATGTTCAAAGGATGGAACGAAGAAAGGAATGTAGGAAGAGACATTAGACAAGTCTCTAAAATCAGATATCTTTCAATCATCCATATTTATCCTGGCATTGCAAATACAGAATGTTTTCAGACGTCTCCAGACTGCAGAAACATATAAAACCTTTTCCATTCACAATCATAATCCCAGGTCACTAATGGCTCACCAACAGATGACTGGTTTAAAAAACAATTCAATAAAAACTACAGCTGCATTCATCTGTGGTGACAACAATCAAACTGTGCAGATTATTTTATTGCACTTTTACAAAGTAAACTTCCCAATTAATTCAAATCTTGAACTTAAATGCACAACAATTTGAAATATTTTCATTCATTTCCACTGAATTTATTAAATCAGACCTAATGGCATTATCAATAAACAAATGTTACAATTCTGGACCCGTGGTCTGTGTTAAAACTCAACGGTTAACTGTTCGCCCTGAGCGGCCGCAGAGTTGGCTGATGCCTTGGGCCGGCTCTGCTCACCGTCCTCTCCAGGTTCGGGTTTACAGGGCCTGAAGCCGGGTCTCTGGATGCGGGGCGGAGGTTTGCTCCTGAGGGGCGGCTTGGACAGCAGCTTGATGGGAATCCGTCTGCGAACGTCCAGGTCACTCAGACTCCCTGAGCCGTCGCCGCCTGGGAGGTCATTTTCTGCTGATGATGAAGGAAAAGAAGATGAACAGAAAGAAACAAAATCGTACAAATAAAGTTCTGGGTATATGACTGTCAAACTATAAGATACAAACAAAAGCGTAAAGGTTTTGGTCATACAAGATGAGAAGAAAAAAGAGCAAATATCACAACTGATCGTCAAGGCAATATTTGTAAATATTATTACTATGTCCATTTTTTCTCATATCATGCTGTCCTAGAAAAACCATCTTCATTCAAAATGCAACAGGCCTTCTGAAGGACAGCAGATAGACATTCCTGACACCTGCTGTCTTTTTCAGTAAACACTCAGATCTAGCACTGCAGCTCAAGCCAAAGTCAACACTCTTTGGTGTGGAGGTTGTTCCTGAGTGAAGATGAGTCAGCTTTTTTTCCAGCGTAAGTGAGGTTTAATAATGATTTTACTTCATTTTAGTGTCTTGAGAACTAAAATAAATTAGTGCTGAATGTCTAAGAAGCTTCTAGAACGCAAATTGTTAGATGTTCAAGTTTTTTAAATCTACAGTTAAAATGTTGTGTAATCACATTATCTTTGTTTAAAGATAGATTGAGAAATATTTGGTACCTACAGAGGTATAACTCCCACACATTATGTGAAATCAACTCTGGTCCCAATATGAATTTATATAAAAAAGGATTTCTTGTAGTTGAAAAGAAATATTGAAATCCATCAAGTATTTTTGAATTAAAATTGAATGCTATTGTTATCTAACGTAAATTTTAGTAAGTACATTTTAGTAAATAAGAAAACACAGGGGTTTATTTTTAATTATTTTTTATACCTCTTTGCAATTATGTGCTACTTTGTTTGTTCTAATCTCAAATTAGTGTGAACTTTTATGTGACCGTATAAAAATATTAAAGGTAATTTATTTATACATTACCACTACAATAAAAGTGGACAATTACAACAGTAGTGTAAAAATTGTAGAATTATTATTATATAACTGTATCCGAATAGTAAAACTCTAAGTAAATTGTTACCAATAGATTACCAATCCAATTTTAATTGAGACAATAATAATGGTTAAAATTAGAACTAACATACAAGACCACTACAGTAAAATAATTACACAGTGGATTAATACGCTTAACAACTAGATTAGGTCCATCTTATTTATGTCAAAATTAATTTTAAAACCACTTTATCCTTGTTTTTAATCGGGAATCAATGTAACTACCCCCGCCGCTTGGAACAACTACCTTACCAATGGATTTCTAACACCGACCGGTTCACATAGTGTTAGAATATAACCACAGAAAACAGACAAATCGAAATCATTTTACTGTGTAATACAAATAACACAACTCAACAATAGTGCAGGGGACAAGTTAACTTGACGTAGAAGATTAGCCGCATCTGCTAACATTGGTCAGGTAGCATTAGCGGCCTAACGCTGCAGGAACCAATTTAACTCCAACTATCGTGTGAACATAACTCACCAATGTGAGGAGTGATAATTAACAAAGCGCTCTGTATTATAACAGAAAACTATATAGGTCGTCAGTCTGAACGCTAACTGTGCGTCAGTATAATGATGCACTTTGCATGACTGTCTCTAAGCAATTTTAGCTTCCTGTAACTATGCAACAGAGCACTAAGAGGCAACGATACGTCTCAGGAAAGACATTTCTTAAATGGTGGTTTGTTTTAGCCCCAAAATGCTCTACAGAGAAATAAAACGGTTCAAATAAAGAGAAAAAACAAACTTTGTTAACAGCGGCTCGGGCTAGCAGTTTGCTTACCGCCTTGGTCCATGATCCAACGACAGAACGCAATGCATTATGGGATATGGACGACTGGCGGAAAGGAAATGGAATGAAAGGAAGGACAAAAAAAATCCAAGTCATTTTTATTCAGATGTAAAATATGTAACAATATGCGGTAAATAACACCGCAGATTTACTGAAATGTTTTTTAAAGAAATGTAGTACGGTCAATAAAACATACAAACTGAAACAGAAATAAAACAACAAATAAAAAAATAATCAAAACAAATAAAAGTAAGGGGAACAAAACAAAATATAGACATCAATAATGAAGCTGCACTACACCAAACAGAACCATATTAGATATCCACACATATTTTGACGAATTAATGGGAATACCGTCTGCTGCCACAAGATGGCAGTCATGCGCAGCAAACCACCCGCAGTTCCGCAGGTTTGATGTCATTTTGGAAAACCAAACAATGACCTCGTGACTTTTTAACCTCTTCAGTTCAGCATATTGAAAATTAATAGTATAGCGTCATCTCTTTTTTTTTTGGCTGATAATTGTAAAGCTGCCATAAATAGTTCATAACCACTAACTGAACTTGTATTGAAGAACAGAAAGCAAGAAGAGAAAGGAAATGATCTGTGTCTGGTTCCCCCACACAGAGCTGCTTGAGCTGTGAACCAGCGTTTTTCTGAACCTTTGGTTGTGTGACATTTATTGGTTCAAGGGATGAATGCAACCAACATTTTCCGGAGTCTCTTTCCTAGCATGAAACAAATAATCTGGGTTTCAAAGCGGGGGAGACAGAAGAGTCAGAAAGCAGAGCATCAGACACGATTCAGTCGCTGGTGAGAACTTTGTGTAATCAGGGATGAGCTCTTAAACCTGCTTGAATCGTCTGAGCAATTTGTAAATCATCAAAGGTGGATATGGGGATTTTAAGAAATATCTTTTCAGTTAGATTAGATTATGTTAATGTTTATTGAAATTTTACAGAATGATGTAGAAGTAAAACAAGAATCTAAGCAAAACACTGAAGGACATATAAGATGGCTAATATGTGTACTACTCACATGCCTAGAATATATAAATGGCAAAATTCTTCTGAAATAGTAGAAGCTACCTTATTAAAACATAAACGGAGGTATGGCTGGTCTTCAGACAAGTTGGACCTCAGCTGAGGAAACAGTCTGAGTCTTTTTGGGTCAGAATATTTTGTATCCTAATTTTAGTGGTGAAAATAAATTGTTATGAAAGTAAAATTCAGACAGATATTTGCATACTAAACCAATTAACGGATCTGATTAAAAGGTGGAAGGTTAGTCAAAGATTATCTGTTGGATGTTCTAGAACAATATGAAACACAACTTTTCACAGGTTTATTTATGAAAGAATTTATGAAAGAACTTAACAGCCAGAGCTAAGAAATAATTTCCAGTGCAGTATCTTGTTATAAAGAGAAACATTCTTGTGATCATATGTTCTTGTTTAAACAGGAAAGTAAAAAAAAGTTGTAATCTGTCATCAGAATTGATTTTTACACTGTAAAAACACAAAATCTTACCAAGCATTTTTGTCTAATTTCTAGCTCAAATATCTTATTACACTTGAAAAAAGACAAAACTAACTAAAGTAACTTTTCAGCAAGACATAAGGGCTTGTTTAGAATCAATAATTCTTGAATATTGAGAAAACATACTAATTTCATTGCTTTTCACTGAACTTGGAAAATGTCTTGTTTCCTATATTTGTTTTTAACTTGAAGGATATTTCTTTTGCTATGTATATATCATTGAAATGAGAAAATTATTTGCGACAGCAAAATACGAAACTAATTTGTTTACAACAACAAAGAAATGCATTGCATCTCATTGTAATGTATTTTCAGTCAGCTGTAGATGTAGCTCTGAAGATTTCACACAAAGTCATGACAACATCTTGGCTGTTTATTCTGCTACTGTTTATTGAACTTGTTCAGTACTGGAGTTTCATGGAGCAAACAACGGCCACAACACTGTGTTACAGTTTCTCTCTTTGGGTACAACCAACTAACACAAAGTTCAAATTATTCTTATACAAAAAGGGACTAAAGTACACCCCCCCCCGTCAGCACACACACACTGCACATAGACTACGATTCTCATCCATACAACATGCACACGCCCATCTAGGGTGGGATACATTCTTCAATTTATTGAATTATTTTTGACATTTCTCGATCCCTTTTCTTCCCACCACTTTCCATGAAACAGTGTTCAACCTTACAACAGAAAGATGACTATCAGTTTGCGGCTGCTTTGTTAGCACTGACTGTCTCATTACATTTATAAGTTACATTACCTAACGGAGAAATTATCAGCCAATGATAGAAAAATGGCTTTGGATTTATATATATATATATATACTATTTTTTTTGTGCTAAAATTCCATATTTTGGATTTCAAGCCAAAACTAAGACCAGAAAGTCTGCACTCAGTTCCCGTGTGGAACCATAGTTGTGGTTCTGAATGTTTCAGACGATTAACTTTAACAGTTTCCCATGACCACAAAGTGTTTTGCAAAGCCCAAGCTTTCAGATTAATTTCCTACCTTCCAGTCATCAGCTTTGCTTTGGTACGCTCTGTAGCAACTGGCAGAGTCTTAAAAGTCCATCATTCCTTTTTGTGCGTGTTTGTGTGTGAGTTCTGAACTCGAATTCAGATCATCATTAATTAAAATGGGTTTTTTTGTGGACAAATGTAGGAATTCTGGTCGGGCGCTATGTGCCAAACAGTCAATCAAGGTATTTGGTTGTGAAACCTGGACTGAACCGAGCGGGTGGAGGCCAGGGCTTTGAGAAAGTAACCAGAGTAACAAGAGCAACAGAGCAAACACACACTGGGACGTTTATCTTCATTCCCACCAAAATATTCACTACATTTGTTCCTTGCAGGGTTGGAACTCGGGGTGTAACAATACATTCAGCTCACCAGACGTGACACACGGTCAACAAGTCAAGTCTACGTTTGGCTTCCCTCCCAATTACAAAAGAAAAAGTAGAATCCTGCTTTTTGTCATTTCACAAACAGAGCAAAACACTGATAGTGTTTTATTAGATCTGTGTTTGGATTAGAACTGTCCTGTTGAGCTTTGATTAGTGCAATAACTTCAGATATTAAAGCTTCGACAGTTAAATACAATTCAAATTCCTTCAAAATTCATAATTTCTCTTCACCGAAGCTGTGTCACATGTTAACTCCAGCGCCTTTCCTTCTCTGCTTCACAAAAACACTAAAGGACATCTTTTTTTTGTCTTAAATAAAAAAGACAAAAATATTAAAAATAATATCACAAATCGTGTTTTACGGAGTCAGTAAGCAGTCTGAAGTAAGTTCTTCATTTTCCAACTGCAAATTTGAAGATGCATTAACAACTTAAAATGACAAAGAGCCTCAATCAAACACAAGCAACATTTAGCGTACTCTCTTCAAAACAATAATTAGGTTTATTTTATTTCTATGGATCTGGTCTGGCCATCGTCTTCCTGTGCAGTTCTGCTCAGTTCTCATCTCCTGCCAGGACTCCACCTGGGGTTTGTCCCATAGAGAGGGATTTCTGTGGCAGAATTTCAACCGGGCCAATCAGAGAACAGAAAAAGCTGTGAACGATGACATCGAATAAATTAAATCAATAAGCAACAGTATGTTTTTCAGTTTGTTTTGTTATTGTACATTGTGATTTAACACAAGCCAACATCTGCATTCTGTGCACATGACTCAGGAACCTTGACATAAAAAAAAAAAAAAAATCTTATTTTGCTGTTTGTTTTTGTGGGGGATTTTATTCCCCCTTTAAAATAAATTAAAACAAACCGAACATTTGGCTTCTTTCTTTTTCCCGTTTTTACCAGGCATACACCAAACCGCAGCCCAGAAACCATGGTATGTGCCCAGCAGTGATGCTAGTATTGTTACACCCCTGGTACGTTTGTCTTCCAGGCCTATTAAGTACAAGCCACAATTGTCTCCGGAAGCTCCGACCCAAAGGTCCATGTAAAGGACCAGGACTGGGAAGGCTGCTGAATCTGTCAAAGCACTAGTTTGATTTCATGAAGTTAGCGCTGAGGGTTCTGAAAAATTTGATCTTTGGCGATTACTGCGTGACTCTTAATATTACAATGTGTGAGAGGTAAGAACCACGAGGCATTTCCACTCAGTTTGCCATGTTTACAGACAGGACAGTGTCAGCACGGTTGAATTTAGTGAGGAAATAAGCCAACTGGGAAAACAACCAAGTCTGTTGGGACTAAAATATGATAAAATGATGCTAAAAAACTCCTCTGGCCTAGTTGCATAGGTGTGAACATTTTTGAGCGAACACTTTGCTAAAGCACCTCATCATCCAATTCCTCAGCCGATATAAATGATGAAGAAATGTGAGGAACCTGAAGTAAAGTTCCCTGATTTTTGCCAACTTTCCAGTCAGTTTGTAGAAAAGGATAAAAATGTAAAATTACATCCGCACAGTATTATTTACTTTGGAGTTAAAAGGTAATTATCACCTTGCAATTTTCTGCTATTTTTTTTTTCTTGTTTCCAAAACTATTTCAGTCAATAGACCAGATTTCATTGATTCATTACAGCGAATCTATCAGGCTGTGAAACAGCAAAGTTTGTGGCCCTCAGGATGATTTAGTGACGCCCTGGACCAGAATTCAAGAATGCTGTGAGTTTAGTTTGCCAGCCCAGGTGGTTGACGCAGATACATAGTTAGGAAAATGTTAGGTGCCAATTTACACCAATACCAGGCCTTTCAAAAGATATACGGATATATTAAAGTCTTTAGAAAAAAGCACGATTCAACTCAAAGAATTAGTTTTTCATCAACCAGGTGTTTTGTTTTAATTCAGTTTGCTGGGATATGGGACTTCAGTGGCTTTAATCAAAAAGTAGACCTGGGAGCACCAAGCCATATCTATATATATATATATTCTGTTGTTGTTGCTGAAAATACACACACGCACACACGTACGTACACACTAACAAAATTAGACGAAGATAATCAACCTGAACATTTTGGGATATTGTATACTGTTATTGTTTTTTGACCAGGCAAATTCTGTGAAACCGTTTTTGCAGATATACAATAATTTACAGATTCCTTTCCTGGCTAAGTCAGGAATCTATTTGCTAGATTCATTCAAATATTGCATGTTTAGCTTACAGTTGAAATCAGGTAAAATTAAGCAAAACCTTTTTTTTTTTTTTTTACACTTTTAATAAAATTAAAAATAACATTGAACATTTTTCTGACCCCTGAATACTTTCAACTTGGCATATTTGGCCACAATGCCAACAGGTTTGGACACAACTGGTGTACAGATTTCTACAGCAATTTTCTTTTAAAACATATTTTTCTTTCAACAGATTTGTTTGGATTATAAAGTGTAAACTTGGATTTTTGAGTAATTTTTTTTCTTTTGAATATCCCTGCCTGGTATTTTATCATAAGTTTGGAGACATCTGTTAAAATGAGCCACAGATAGAACAAAACTGGCCATTGCGAGCAACACAAACTGTAATGATGGCAAGAGAGTGACATATCCAGTGATAGGATATGATAATAATGATAGTTTCTGTATATTTAGCTTACTAAATGGGAAAGAGACATTTTCCATAGTATCCATACAGTCATGGGAAAAACCTAAGTACACATTTGATGTTTCTGTAGGATTTCAAAGGGAAGCAACTTTCAGCCAATGCCAATCAAAAACACTTAATTGACCAACAGTAAGTACATCAACGTCTACTAACAGAGGAGCTTTGGCAGATAGATAGCCTGGAGCGTACGGTCTGTGTTTACATGGAGCCGTGATGGAAAGGCATCAGAATAAGTTTAGGGAAGCCACCGCCACCACTTGTAAATCAAAGGAGGACTGTAAGGGAAAGCAAGGACTGTCATTCAGCCGTGAGAAGGATTACACACAAGTGGAAAAAATTTAGGAGCATTTTCAGTCTTCCTAGGGTCTCAAGGGTCTCAGTTAGCAACTGAAATGTTACGGTTCATGGAGACACAACTGGACCACAGGATCTTTCCATGTTTTTGACAATAAACTCCTCTGTACCCCAAACTATCGTATAGTCCAATGCAAAGTCATCTGTCTGATAGTTAGGCTAGACTAAGCTAATTAGACAGATGAGACGAGTTTAGCTGTGTGACCACATGGATCAGTTTTTTTTGGGAGACCAGAAAACAAATATCCAGAGTAGAAAAATAAAAAAATGCCGGTTTCATGTTTCAGTGTGTACATATGAGCTGCGTCTCATTTGATGCGATGACGACGTGGCTCTATGTCTCTATGTATCCCGAATGCACCTTTCTTTCACCAATAAACATGGTGCCGTTCGGTGTTATTTGGTATTCTTTGCATCGTTCTGTGACAGTTACATCACCACCCACTGGCCTGGCAGAGGTACTATAGCATCTTCTGTTGTGCTGGATCCGACCATGTGGACGAGCATTTTTTTCCTCAATTGTTTATGAAAATTGACCATGTTTGTAATGACACAATTCCCCTACAATGGTACGACAGATTGATTAAACAATACTGTAGACAACATCTAATCACGATTGCAACTAATGGTGTTTCAACAAGTATTTAGTTTTTCCTACAAACGTATAGTCTGTGGCTGAGTGGAAGCTGTGTTAGCTAGCAAGCATTCAGGTGCTAAAGACAAGGGAGCTAGTATAACAGGAAACACAGCTATCATACTTATCACCACCATATATGGTACAATTGAAAACAACACAAAAAAGCTAACACAAAAAAAATACTGTTTTTTTTCTCCCCAACATGTCAAAGTAGAAAATTCAAGTGCAATTAATGATCCAAATATTAGTTAAATCACATACATTTCTCTCTAAACTAACACTTTGTCGCTTCTAGGTAGTTTTCTCTTGTTATATATATTTCTTTTTCATAAAAAGAAAAAACAAATCTGTGTTATCTGTTCATGTGCTAAGATGGATGAAGCACAGGCTAAGGCAGAATTGTTGGGATGTCATTAATTCGTCACATTTAAGTACTTTAAGCGCATAGATCTGCTCATCAACCCAGCAAAGTAATGAATGCTGTAGGAATATACCTGTGGACTCTCTTTGTGGGTCAGTTCATAATGATACATCATGACTCTATGACTGGATATGTCTGTGTTCAGACATATCCCAATGTTTGGTAACAACATGACAACATAACAGAAGACAGAGCAAAGCATTGCTAATACTAAACTAACGTGGAGGAGTTGGGAGGTACAATGAAAAAATGTAAGAAAATAAAGATTAATGAACACAGCAGCAGCTGATATTGGTTAGCTAATACAAGCCTGTTGTCATTACTATTAATCCAGTATTAATATTATTCCATTAAGAGCCACTCTATAATAAAACATACTGTATAATGAAAGCTTAATTACATATTTCAAAGAGACTGTGACAATGCTTAAAGGGATAGCTTGGATCTTTTTGAAGGTAATGAAAATATTATTCTTACCCATGATAGTTAGAGTCATTAGAATATGTCATATTGCAGTGAGTTTGAAAAAAAGGAACTAAGACTAATAGCTAGTCAGATGGAGCCCATGTTTAAGCTCTTTAAAAATATTGATATTTCATTGAGTGCAACGCCATATGAGTGGAGATTAACCTTTCAGACTCTCTTTGTTAGATCTAATAATCTATGGAACTGAAGTTACATAGGATAAGACTGCATCAATCCACTAAATCAGATGATCATATGTTAGCAAGACTAATAATTACCCCAAAACTACAACACCTGGAAGAGCACAGGATTGTATTGTTTCAGCACGGATGTGAGATCTAAAATGTTTAAATTTGTTTTGGAGAAAATCCATTGAGAAATGCAGATAAATATAAAGGATTTTAAATTATTAGAATTACACGTAAGATTTAAAGGGATCTGCAAATTCACTTTGAAATATTCAAATAACACAAACACAATTTGATGCTATGCACAAGTACGACTCAGTAGGTAATAACCACTTATCCATGATTACCTTTTAGCTCAGCTAGTTAGACTTGGGTTCTTCTCCCAGGAGTAAATGGATGTAGAACAGATGGATAAATAGCAGCTAATGAAGCAAACTAATACAGCATCAGTCTGAAACAACTTACTTAAACTTTAGAGTACTTAGATAGAAGTAGTCCAGCTGACTAAACAGCAACAAACCAAACAATGGCCTTTTTGGAAATGTAGACTTTTGTAATGTTTAAATGAATAGTTTCAATTTGAGTTGTTCCCTCATGGGTGTTCCAGAGCTGGAAGCCGCCTAGAAAAGAGAGAATTTACAAAGAAACAGTTTCCATTACTTGCCGTGATTTATACAGACTAACTGGATTCACAAAGCAGTTTGCACTAAATACATGAAACTGATTGAAGAAATGATCCCGTTTTTATCTTATCAGCAGGCAGTTATCGTCTCTCAAGCCTCAAGTACAATGGATGCAGAATGGATCAAAGCGAAAAGTTGACTATTTTATCATTTCAATCAAAGGAGAACTCTAGGTTGTGACCTGACAAGTTATAACTTTAGGAACATTTGACTGGAGGAACAATGTAGTGGTGTTTTTCACATCAAGACGTTATAGTAAAAAAAAAGAATTATGCATTCCTTTAATGATTCATTTGATCATGGTAATATTTTATATGTATTCCATGCAAATATACTACAAATGTATTGTAACTATAAATGTGAGAATAAGAAAGGAAGGCTTGTGCGTAAATACGACGTGCCAGTTTCTACATTAATAAAAATAAAAAGAGCAGATATTTCAGTATTCAAGGGTACCAAACAGTTGGCTCTGGTTGCAAGTTAGAGAAATATATGTAAATATGAGCAGGTTTTGCCTTAAATGCATGCATAATGGCTCAACTAAATGTGTATAAACTGCTTCAGTGCAGTTCAGTGAGATGATCAGCATCTCCCTGACGCTGATCAAACATCTGATTTTGCAGAATTAAAGGGACACACATACTCTTGCTTACAAGTATTTAGCATCTATAAATGTTTTTCATTCGTTTTCCACCAACTCATTGCAATCTGACATCTGTTTACTCCAGGAAAGCTGTTACTTTCCTCACAGAATGTAATTTCAAAAATCCAAGCTATCCCTTCTCAGTGACTTCACAACCGCACATCCTTTCAATGCGACATATTTAGCCATGATCCAAAGCCAAAGAACACCTTCCATAACATAAACACTGCACATGGAAGAAACAGCTAGCATGACTGCAATGGATGAAACTATCATAATTTGCAGAAACCTAAAGGTGGCTATAAAATATATTTATGATCCAAACTATACTACAGGTTATATTTTACACATTTTGGACCATTGATTCTTTTGCTTGCACTTCAGAATTATGTGCTTCTCTGTGTTAGATTTTTACATAAAATCCTGATAAACTAAAATGAAGGACAGGAGGTGTGAATACTTTTGCAAAGAACTGCCTTTAGTAAAATCTTTTTTGCCCCCTAAAATAAACGCTTTCTCACCAATGTGTATGAGACACAGCATGAAATTATGAAGTATAATAGTTATACTAATGTAAATCAACACCTACTTTACAAAATTCTTGGCCACCAATTTCCTTTTGTCTCCAGTTTATGTAGGTTAGTATATCGAGTAAATTGCTGTAAGGGTCGTTTCTATTGTACAATCATTTTTAGCTAGTTAGCTAGTGAGCTAGCTAAACTAACTAGCCCGCAAACTAGCTAGCAAGCTAGCTTGATCACACTATCAGCTCAAAGTAAGTGCATAAATTAATCAACAGTTTATGTTTATCAGCATTTGAGGAATAAAGATACTTTTAGACATAGTAAAATGATCTTACTAAGATCAGCTATTGAGTAAACTATCACAACATTTAGCATCATTAACACTGTGCTTTCCATCTGTAGGGCATTAATTAAAACTGTAGATGTTTTTACATGGGTGTATTCAGGGTTATAACTCTCTTTGCTGAAATATAAGGAACAAATATATTACAAAATTAAATACTAATGCAAATTTCTACAACACAATAATTACTGGCCTCCAAAAACCTATAATTGTCAAACTATGGATGTTTAAGTGTACAGTTACTATAAAGGGTGGGGTTTACAGTTCTGTATTGAAGACGTTGAAAGGCATCATGTGACAACAGAGATTGAGGACAGGTACAGAAAATCTGGATTTTTCGCCACAAATTGGGCAAAATCCTGAATGCGGGCAGAAGATGATCAGGGATTCAGTGTTACATGTAGGTCGGAGGGTCTGGAATGACGTGGGACCACAAGGGTCTAACAAGAAAGTGCGAGAAGATTTTCAGTCTAGCTGTATGGTCGCAGGAACCTGGTCACTTTGGACCGCAGCAGCTTGATGAAGGAGCGAGGGAACATCTCTTTGGACTCTGCACTCGTGTACTTAAAGTAATTCTGGGGGTGGGCGAGTACGTCAAACAGGGCTTTTATTAACTTCTTGTCCTGTCAAACAAAAGAGGCATAAACCATAAAAACTGCTGCACATAGAAGGTTAGACAATACAAGGAGAGCATGCATCACTGTTTCAGTACCTTGAGTATCTCCTGGTGGTTCTCAGATGCATAAAGTCTACCATCTCGCACTATGTCTTCTATCAGCTGCTGGTAATCCTCTGCAACATGAAAGAATCAAAGAGAAACAGGTCAAATAGAGGCTTAACCTGCTGAGTTGAGGTAGAAAGAAAACCAAATGATTTTTCACTGGGGTGTTAAAGCCAATGATGCGAAAAGTAGTTACAAACTCACCGTCATAGGTGACATATGGAACTTGGAAGCCTTTGCCACTGTTCCCCTCGTTTGACTTAAACTGGATCCAAAGTCTGCGAGAGCGAGAGGTAAAGGCTATGGGTCGCTCATACGTCTGACACGTCTCGTAGGTTGTGATGGAAGTGGGCACAGCTGGAGGAACAGCACAGAAACATTAAAGTATGTGGGCTTTTGTCACAGTAGCCTTTTTAACGAAACACCTTGAGCTGGGATATAGATTCTTTTTCCCAGTATCTGTGTTTTCTCAAAAGGACCAAGAGGGTATCAGTAGTTGAAGTGCCTCCTACATGCCAACCAACGTGGTTATAACCCAGGGTTGATTGGCATAAGTTCACATTGTGCAACTTCAAAAGTCCTTTAGGACTTCAATGTGACCCAGACTGTATGATCTGTTATCACAACAGAATCATATCAAAAAGGTCCAACATAAGGTCAATACACCAACAGATGGACATTGGCTAGCCTACAGAGTAAAGGGATAAATTAGAACATGCATGTGTTGTTGAACACAGCTATACTCAACCCAAAAACCACTTACCGGAAAATAAATGCAGGTTGTTTTTGTTTGGTCCTTGTGAGATAAGGTATCTAAATAGGAAAATATTTGAGTCTTTTAACTTTCAGGAAACTGATTCAAGTGAATCATTTGAGTTTGATGTGGTCCCAGTTGAGTCCATCTATCCAGTTTATGTCCAGCTTAAGGACTCATATGATCTGGGTTAGGAAACGTGATCTAGTGATTCCTAACTCAGTATGACAACCAGGCATATCAGCATCTTATGGATGTTATTTTTTGTTATTTTTGTGTTATTTTGTGTTATTTTTCATGCTATTAGGGCAATCATACACTGGACACTGAAAAGAGCGAGAAGATGATGAAGAAAAGGAGACAGCTGTGGAAGCCCTCATAGCTAGACAGAAGAGCTGAGCTACTAACTGTCACTACTTGATGTTAGTAATAGGTTGACTTCAGTTGTTAGGCTAAATCTGCAATAGATGTGCTGATTTCACCACAGATCACTAATTTAAACTCGCAACCAGAGATTTTCTTATGCTTCTTTCATGACAAAACATTGTCAAAGACGGCCAGTAATCACACAGTGTGAACTCAACTCTTTATAAGTGTGTTTTGGCTTTCCAGTTGGAGGATGGACTGTGCCACCAGATGGTATTTTCCAGCATTGGTGACACAAAAACGAGCAACACTGGGATAGATTGAAACACTGGTCAGGTTGTTCTGGAGTGTGCCAAGACAGGGTCACTGAACTTTAGCCAAGAAAAGTCAAGGTGATGCCAGTAAGTCGGACACTATTGATGAAGCATCCCATGCTACATGCGGCTCTATGCCTCATTTGGTTCTGCAATGCTGGCTTGATTTTTGAATGCTTACATGTGTGCAGGACATTGCCTTCTGATGAAACTGTTTTGTTTCATCAGAATAAATTGTTTGACCCGAGTTTGTAAAGATGTGGATCGACTTTTTATTGCAGTGTTTAACTGTTTCTCTATTTACCACTCTTTCTCATGACCAGCACGTCTCCACACTCATCTTCAATGGGAAGGAAGATCTCTGGCACCACTATGAGGATCCGTCTTTTGTGCGGTGGGATTATGGTCCAGACACAGTCTACATTTGATGGGTAATCTCCAGGGTAGTTGGGAGACTCGATGTAGCCGGTATAATCTCCCAGTTCTCCTCCACACATCTGGTCTGAGGGGAGATTTAATCAAAATAACTTTGAAGTAGTACTTATTCTAGTACTGTGATGTAAAGAACAAAACATCTAGACTCCTATGAATAATATTTAAAATATAAGTCTTAGATAAAACATAACATTACTTTTGCAGTGAGACACATTGGTGGCCCCGTCAAAGTCGGTGGTGGTGTTCCCAGGACAGTTGATGCAGTAGTTCTGGCCAAACTCGGACTGGTATGTCCCTGCTGGGCAGCGGATGCAGCGGTGTGTACTGGAGTTGTAATAGTGTCCAGGAGCGCAGTGTACTGAAAAAGCAATGACAGTCAGACACATAAGCATGAGACCGTACAGGTCAGGAAAAACCTGAACACCTGCCAAAGCAACCCTGACCCTGAAGGTGTACTGTACATTCTCAAAGAAAAATGTTGTCTGTCGAGGCTTTTAGTCAGGTTTGTGCAACCAGGAATCGAACTCAGCCTCTCTTCCATCAACAGTTACCTTCTAGAGCAGTTGCTGACAATTAACCGTGTGCGTCATCACCTCAAAGTTGCCCCGATTCCCTGGAACTCAATGAACCTGACATCAAAGACTGGACCTCAGTGTGTGTCCAGCTTGTGCTGAAGCAGAAAGGTATTCCACTGAGCAACAAATCAACCTTGCACCCCATCAAATACATAAACAAACTCCTACCTTCCTGTTGTTCCATGTCATGTCCTTCATTGTACTCTTCATGCTCATACTTTCACTCAGAACCAACTTTATCCTCACGCTCTACGCAAAGCCTGGACCCTTTCTGGTTAGACTTTTTCTTTTTTTTTCATAATCTAAAGCAAAGCTGCCAACTTTCCTAAGACCCGATTCCTTCAACAATATCTCCATCCCCATGTCCCAGAGATGGAAATCTGTTATTCAATTCAAATTCAATTATAAAAATACTTCATTTATCCCAAAGGGATATGAAATGCAGTTCTTATCACTCATGTATTTTCAAAGAGACACTGTAGTTAGTTATGAGATGACTTTAAGATTATTTAAGTCTTTTTATTTGATTTTATTCTAATTTTTATATGCTTCCTCTACCATGTTTCTTGGAGTGGTTTCTAATTCTTTCTGTGTTGCTTTATTGTGACAAATGCTTTTATATTTTCTCTGAAACGCCTTTGTTTGTTTTTATGTTTTAATTGCACATGATAAAAGATGGAAGATACTTTGAAATTATTCTTTGTTGTTTAATTTTCCACCTCCTAATGACTGGACAGAGGAGAAAGTGTTTATTGTTCCCAATGTCTGCAAACATCCACCAGGGAGGAAACATCCAGTTTAAATGTAAAGAAGGACGGACACAGAACGAAGCCTGACCTTTGGCCTCACAGTCCCTGAAGGTGACAGAAGCTTCATATTTGGTCATGAGGCCTCCTCCACATGGGAAGCACAGAACCCGACCTGGTTCTGGCTGGTAGGAGCCCAGAGGACAGAGCTGGCAGGGCCGGAAGCCGTCAGTAGAAAACTGACCAGCAGGACACTGACCTGTCAGGCAGACAAAACAAAACCCTGTTTTACAGTCAGTCTTCCTGATTGGACTTTGGGATGGATTTAGGATTTTTCAAACCACTGGATGTCACACTTGAGCAGCACCAAGTTAAACAGCTGGAGCAGGGGCCTGCAGATCCGGGGCCACATGTCATGCTTTAGACTTTGTAGTGTGGCTCTTAGTAACTTTGCAAAAATAATAATAAAAAAAGTGAATTCTCTATAAAATCCCAATATCTAATTGAAGAAAACATATTAAACCTAAAATCAAAAACAAAATTGTATGTTTATTTAATTTACAAATTAAATAAAATTTCCTGTAGATGATAAGAATATTTTGATTTAAAGAGACATGTTGCTTTGAGGCTCTAAACAAATGCTGGAATAGATGGTTCTTATGGTTGCAAAGGTTGCCGAGCAACACCTGGATGTTAAACATCTAGTTGCCTGATTGTTGTTTCTTCTCTTCAGTTCAGTTTATTTATGTTGTACAAAATAGAAAAATGATCTCCTGGCACATAAAGTGCTTTGTGGAAGTATTTAAACCCCTTGAGCCTTTTCAGATATTAAAAAGTTATGGGGGACCAAAATTTCAACACTGATTTAATTTTCAGCTGCTGTGGTTTCACACTGAATTGTGTCAAACGAGCCAAACCCTTTGAAAAGCCTGTTCCCCTCCTTGCCTGTGGAGGCGCTGCAGGAAAAAAACACTGAAGGAAACTACATGAAAATCTTCAGGAAATGGAAACAAAAATGGAGTGACGTCAGATTTTAGTGGTTGTAGGATTTCTCTTCTTTTGGTCCTGCTAGTGCTGACTCACAAGTTTATTTCGGTTGTGTTTACCCAGAATTCCCTGCTCTATGGTCCACCTCCTGCTTTTGATCTGCCTAGTGTTCACATATGCATTAAAACTGCATCAGAGTTCACTTCAAACGAAATGAAAATTTCTAATGAAAATGTTGTCAAGACGATGAGGTTACCTCCACACTGAGACACGTTCTTGGCACCAGCGATGCCTTGTCCTTCAGTGCTGGGACACGGCTCACAGGACAGCTGTCCCTCCATGTCCTGGTACGTTCCAGGAGGACACTGAACACACTGCTCCTGCTCACCACTGTAAAATGTCCCTGCACCACAACTCACTGTGGATGAAAAGCACACCAGTTTAATTCTCACCAAGCCACGGCAACGTCAAGACAGCTTGATGAAGTCCAGACCCACCACACTTCCCGTCCTGGAAGACCTGACCAGTGCTGCAGGTATCGGCTCCCTCTGGGATCCTGGACGGTTTCTGGGCCACTTCATACTCGGTTCCAGAGAATTGGATGTAGAACTGCTGCTTGTTAATGGACTTCCTCAATGTCCGCATGGCAACCTGGAGCTTCTGCCTCATCTTTTCCCGCACACAGTCGATGTTACATGAGTCTAAGGTAAAAACGTTCAACTTAAGCGTGTCTTGACTCTCTGCTGTATGTTTACAGTTTAATTCTGGCAGATTGTGAGAGAACTAAAAGAGACAACAGCACCTGAGGCTTCCTCCTCCTTCATTTCCATCTCAAACTCTGCTGTGATGAGGGAAACCTCTTTGGACGGGGACTTGCGTCCTCTGCGCCGCTTCTTCGATGAGTCACACTTGAGGTTGACGAACGTTACCTGGCAGTCATCGGTGCAGGGGAACTGCCCACCTGTCAGAGTGAAAGCAGAAATCATGAGGATGAAAGTCGACTCTGATGTGATTTCTGCAACAACGCACCTGAAAGTGAGCAGAGGTGTTCTTTACCTTGGATGTTCTGCCTGGAGGAGTCCTTGTGTTTCTCCTTGCTGCGTGGGCTCAGGTGACACTTGGCGTCTTTAATCTTAAACTTGGCCTTCTGCTTGATGGGCGGGGCCAGCGGATCTGCATTCATCCACATCAAAAACAAACACAAAGAGTGCTTAATGTCAGACCTGTGAAGACTTCCTATCAAAGGAATTGTGATCAGCGCAGATACATTTGTGCACAATCAGAGAACGATCATTATTTCAGACGAGGTTGAGTTTCTTTTCCAATTTTTGGGCCGTGGTTCCTGAAGGTGAGTTCAGGAACCATCTGACCAACTCTGGGTGATGAAGATTGGCTCCTTTATATGATCTCAGGCAATCAAATTTGATTTAAAAAATATTAACAATGGCACATTTATTGCTACAAAGCTTTAAAAAGTTTACTACTAATTATTAACAAGAACTGGGTGTACAAGCTAGAATTTTCTATGCCTTCAACCAAATTTGCAATGTTCCAAACTATATAGAACAGATTAGAACACAAATGACACAATGACCAGAATAATTGTCTACTGGAGAGCGGTGAATTTGACTGCAGCTTCAACATTTGTTGTCTGTAAGCCATGTTGTAGCTGAATTAGCAGTTGGCTTAAGGTCCATTTGGACGACGCAGTTCGGAGGCAGAGACTCAGCTTATCCAACAGGATGGATCTCCACACACAGTTTTGTATTATTAAAGATGTATGTCATATAATCTTCACACACTATTAAAAGGGATTTGGGTCAGTGGTTAGATGCCTATAGACTAGGGATGTACAGATAAATCAGCCCTGATTTCCTTTAGTTTGGGACATTAGCGATCAGCCGATACTTTGGTGTGAAACCAATCTTTATCATCAATCTTTTCTACTTCCGCAAAGGTCTAAAAATCAAACACTGTCCTCTTTTCTTCGGCAGACTGACCGAGCCGCCCCTCAGGTCACGTCTGAATGTGTGCGGTTAACTACAGTCACCCCACTGTGGCTAACTCTGCTACATTTTTCAGACAAAATGTAAAAAGAATCGGTATTGGCCAAAATCAGAATGGACAGGTTTGACTTTTTAAGGATCAGATGAACCAGAAACTGCAATCGCTGCATCCCTACACTAGTTATACCGTCTCCATGAAAATAAAACATATTTACACAACTAATGCTGACAGTGCAGGTATAAAAAACTATGACCAAATCAGAGCAGACCTTCTGACTGCCTAATCTGGATCTGCTGACAAATATTATTCATAAGGAGAGAAACTACAGGCGCAGCACCATGCCACCACCACCACAGCACAGATCAGCCATGGTGGTGGCAGCATAATGCTGTGGGGCTGCTTTTCTTCAGCAGGGACAGGGAAGCTGATCAGAGTCGATGGAGAATCGAGATAATTCCAAGGCAGTAATTCAAGATATTAAGATTTGTGGTCATAATGTGAAAGACTTTCACAAAACACTTTAGGACCTGGATTTAATGCAACAGTACAACATGTTTAGGAGCATTACCAGGCTGGATGGGAACTCCACAGCTTAATGTGTAGTTCTCTGAGTCTGCAAGAAAGAAACAGAAACGTTAGATTTTAGTTAAAGAAAGAGGATTGATCATGATGAGAGTTTAGGGTTTATGTAATGTTAGGGGGTGATTGGCGGTAAAACAAGTTTCATCCCTAATTTGTGCAAAAACAGACAGAGAGCCCAAAGACTGACATGTTTCCATCTGGCCTTAACCTTGATTGTGAAATAAAAGATGAAAATAAAAGAGTTATTAATGATGTCTCTCTCCTCCAGTGCACAGGAACACATACGTACTCATTTCAAGAAGGAAGCGACAGATTGAAGCCATCGAAAATCATAAAAGCTAGCAGAATAAACAAGAGTCCAGCCTCTGTTAAGCCACAAGTATTTTACCTGGCTTTCACCTCCATGATATTAAAACAGAGTCCAAAAAACTAACACTTCACTTCAAGCCTTGGAGCCGTCTATCATTCTCACACTGAGGCTGCCAAGTCAAACCCAGCGAGAGCCACATTATGGAACGCCACCATCAAAGTATGTAATCAATTTGCAGATGTGTTAAGCGCTATCGCAGGAGAAGAGCCTGAGGTGTTAGCCAGAGCGCTGAGACGGCTGGGGCCGACAGAATCCCATCCTGAGTGAATAACACACCAGTCTGAGCAGAGAGCTGGACCTGGAGCCCAGAAGCACAGCTAGAAAAGCTGCAACTGTCAGCTAATGTCACCAGAGGGCAGCACTCAATGGCAAACCTGTAGATGCCTTGATTAAAAATGTGAAAGAGGATTTCTATTAGATTTTCATACAAAGATAACCTTATTAAATAAAAAAAATGCAGTTTTCAAATGATCATTTCATTGATTAAAGGAACAGATAACAACTGAGTGAAAAATAGTCCAACATGTCCAGGACTGGCTGTCCAGTCAATGCAGGCCGCAAGATGCTAAACAAAGTCTACAAAAGCGTCACCACAGACTTTTCTGCTGTCATATCAACTGCAGCAAGAGCCTGTTGGTGATATGCCAGAGCAAGTCTGTACAATCAGAACATTTAAAGAGCCAGTATTGTGTATTTTCCAGGCACATTGTGTCATTTTATACCACAATCTACTAAAAAAATGTAATAAAAATGCTCTATAAAATATGACTTAGAAGAAACTTGACTTCCCTATTTGACTTCTTAAAATTGTCTCTTTAAGAAACTCCTGCTCTTTCTGACACTGCCTTCATCACAACAATGCTTTCTTTTCATGAACATCTGTATCGTTTTTACGACTGGGAGGCTCTGATTAGCATCTCAAAAGCTCATATAATAGCTGAACTCTGACCCCAAACCCCAGAGGAGTTGAAAAGGAGGAAGTTCAAACCGTCTCTTTCACTGATCATAATAGGAAAAGGTCGGAGCTCTGACTTCAATGTCTCCCGCTACAACTCTTTGAAGATACTTGAATCATATGAGTTAAAACAATGTTTAATTAGGATAAATAAATTACATTTAAATTGAATTTGAATGGACAACAACATAAATCCACTTGTTAACACATTCACAATTTTGCCAGAATAAACAGGACACAGGGAAATTGGTGCTTATTTCAGAGCTACTTGAAGTAGCTCAGATTATTTCAGAAGCAGGCAGCTGCTGCTCATCCAAAAAAAAATGCTGCTTCAAAGTCCTTCTAACACTGATCTGGCTGTGTTTTTAAGGAGATTGACTTTAAATTCTTGTTTAATGTCAGTCTACAAGTGTTTCCTAAATGTCACTAGTCTTTCAATGTTTCATCTTAATTCTCTGTTCTCTCTGGTCCTGAATGATTGTGATTTACAGTGATTTACGATGGAAACTCTACCTGCAAGGAAAAGAGCGTTGGAGGGACAGGAGAGCGAGCAGACCTCTGCACCTCCGCTCTTAGTGCAGACCAGCTGGGCTCGCGGAGCAGGCTTTCCATTGGGTAGACACTTCACAGCCTCTGAGGATCACACAAACCACATCACACACCGGCAACGGCCAAACACGGAGGCCGGAGCCGGAGCCGGAGCCGGAGCCGGAGCCGGAGCCGGAGCCGGAGCCGGAGCTTACCGATGCAGTCCTTCTTGTTCCAGTGGAGCTTCTGTCCCGGCGGACACACACACTCATAGCTGCCCTGTGTGTTTATGCAGCCGTACTCGCAGCTGCCATTGTTGATGCTGCACTCATCCACGTCTAATGCAGGAAAGCAGAGAGAAATCTGTGATTTCGCTGGTCAGAGACACAGGTCAACAACGTATCTGCATGGACACTCACCTCCACAGTGCGTGAGGCCGTAGAGGATGTATCCCTTGTTGCACAGGCACTCAAAGCTGCCGGGGTAGTTGATGCAGGTGTGGTCGCAGGTCCTCTCAAAGGAGCACTCATCGATGTCTGAGGGAGGCCACACACACAAACAGCAAACGTTTTCACACCCCTTGAACCTTTTCACATTTTGTGTTAAGTACCACTGTAATCTGTAACGTGACACACAGAGTTTGAAATGTTTTACAAGCAATGAAAAGTGTGCCGTGTGTTTGTTTCCTCTGAGTGAATCCTTCATACAACCAGGCTCTGTTGGATGTACGAAGGACACAACAGTTTCAAAATCAACTAAATGTCGTTATTAATAAATAATCCATCCATCCATCCATCCATCCATCCATCCATTGTCTCCCGCTTATCCGGAGTCGGGTCGCGGGGGCAGCAGCTTCAGAAGGGAGGCCCAGACTTCCCTCTCCCCAGCCACTTCTTCCAG